>ONZH01026639.1:0-151610 GCA_900303285.1 Rhinella marina
TTCTTTATTATTTCTACTAGAAGTTATGAATGAATTGCTAGCAGTCTGCAGTAAGGGTACAGAGGGGTGGTAACAAGTTGGGGGGGTGTACCTGCACAGTCTCACTCTATCCAATCAGTGCTGCCATGTTCTGACTGTGCAGGTACACACCCCCAACAGGTTACCTCCCCTCTGTACCCTTACTGCAGACTGTTAACAATTTATTGATAACTTCTAGTAGAAAATAAAGAAATGGCACAACATAGAGACATAAGAATAGATGTTCCAGAATTGTTATTACATGAGGAATGCATGAAGCTATTAAAACAGGCATGTCAGGAGTGGGGACAGGTCCACTTTAACCCTGTTATTGTTAGCAATTCATTTATAACTTCTAGTAGAAATAATAAATTAATGGCACAACGTAGAGCCATAACAATAGTACAGTAACCCAAAGCAACAGAATAACTACAAAGGATATGGTTCTTTTTGTAACAGTGAGAAAAGCTGTTTTCAACCCTCTTACATGCAGTGGAAGAGACAGGAGGTAGAAGAGGTGAGAAATATTACCATTGCCATTACTATATCAGTCCTTATCCATTGGGCTAGTTTATTTTTTTTAATGTCCTGACATTGACATTATTAAGGACAAATTTTTGCCAGGATTGCATCTATCAGCCTGGTCAGTCCTAGTAATTGAGGCCTGTGCAGTTTGGATCTCAGAGTGGGGAGAGTTGAATGAGATCCACAGCACATGTGCCGAATGTACAAGGTGGGCCATTTATATGGATACACCTAAATAAAATGGGAATGGTTGGTGATATTAACTTCCTGTTTGTGGCCATTTTAGATTCGGCCATTTTGGATCCAACTTTAGTTTTTTCAATGGGAAGAGGGTCATGTGACACATCAAACTTATTGAGAATTTCACAAGAAAAATAATGGTGTGCTTGGTTTTAATGTAACTTTAATCTTTCATGAGTTATTTACAAGTTTCAGACCACTTATAAAATGTGTTCAAAGTGCTGCTCATTGTGTTGGATTGTCAATGCAACCCTCTTCTCCCACTCTTCACACACTGATAGCAACACCGCAGAAGAAATGCTAGCACAGGCTTCCAGTATCCGTAGTTTCAGGTGCACATCTCGTTTCACAGCATAGACAATTGCCTTCAGATGACCCCAAAGATAAAAGTTTAAGGGGTCAGATCGGGAGACCTTGGGGGCCATTCAACTGGCCCACGACGACCAATCCACTTTCCAGGAAACTGTTCATCTAGGAATGCTCGGACCTGACACCCATAATGTGGTGGTGCACCATCTTGCTGGAAAAACTCAGGGAACGTGCCAGCTTCAGTGCATAAAGAGGGAAACACATCATCATGTAGCAGTTGAATGGCCCCCAAGGTCTCCCGATCTGACCCCTTAGACTTTTATCTTTGGGGTCATCTGAAGGCAATTGTCTATGCTGTGAAGATACGAGATGTGCAGCACCTGAAACTATGGATACTGGAAGCCTGTGCTAGCATTTCTTCTGTGGTGTTGCTATCAGTGTGTGAAGAGTGGGAGAAAAGGGTTGCATTGACAATCCAACACAATGGGCAGCACTTTGAACACATTTTATAAATGGTCAGAAACTTGTAAATAACTCATGAAAGATCATTGTTTTTCTTGTGAAATTCTCAATAAGTTTGATGTGTCACATGACCCTCTTCCCATTGAAAAAACTAAAGTTGGATCCAAAATGGCTGACTTCAAAATGGCCGCCATGGTCACCACCTATCTTGAAAAGTTTCCCCCCTCCCATATACTAATGTGCCACAAACAGGAAGTTAATATCACCAACCATTCCCCTTTTATTTAGGTGTATCCATATAAATGGCCTACCCTGTATACTCACCGGTGCATGCGTGAGATTTCAGGGCCAGATATCAGAACAGTGAGGATGCATGGCCCTGTTAATCAGTGAGGCAAAGGGTGAAAGGTAGAGGAGAAGTACTGCTCTGAGGGGCTCAGCACGCACCTTGGTGGTCCTAGCACCCTATTAGCAAAAAAATAAAAGTATGAATTTCTCAAAAACAGCCCTGAAATACAGTTGACATAAATGTATTCAGGGCTATAGAAGAGTGAAGGCTTGGAGGCTAAATTGCTGGCCCCCCTGCAGTCCTCTCCGAGCACCACCTGAGGCCACCGTCTCACTTTGCCTCATGACAGGTGCGCCCCTAACTATACTGCACTGCTGTGTACCTCCGTCCAAGAGCATATACAAGTTTATTCTGTATGAATCTGAATTACTTTACTGCATGCCATATTATGGAAGCATTCTTCCCAAGATGCATCCTCCCGGGTTATAGCTGCATATTGGTGAAAATGCTTAGTCTCCTTTCAAGTAGCCCCCCCCCACAAGCTCCAGCACTTATGGGTCTACATTCCACTGCTGGTGTGTGTTTATTTGGCTGCAGTGGTGACACTGTGCCCAGCATATGGCCATGCCAACCAGTGACTGGCAGCAGTGTGATGTGTGATGTCATTCTTGATGCACCATTTGCTCATGTATGAACAACATCTGAAACTACTTGTATTGTTCAGCGATCAGCTACAATCTCTTGGGAAACTTGGCAATAGGGGTCGATTTCCCTGCAGCGCCACCACAGGAATAATCAAACATTGCACAGTTTTTGATTCAAATGAATGGGCTGTCTGTGTAAGGCTAGGTTCACATCTTGTTGCTGGAAGCACTGGCATCCGACATTCAGCAGACACCAATGGACCCCATTGACTATAAAGGGGTGCGCCAGGTTTCCGTTATGGTTCCTGTTATTCTGTCCAGACAAAATACAGCTCTTTTGACCAAATCTGCAACAGAGATCCTAATCTCTGCTGCAGATGTAATCCTAGCCTTATCCAGGGCAGGTCCTCCAGAGTGAGAGACCCTGCTGGTAACCGCTCTCCACTCTGGCTAAGAGATGAGGATCCTGAATAGAGGGCCCCCTTCACCTTCAATAACTCAAAATTCTCCAAATGGGAAATCATACATTTTTATTTTTTTTTAAACACAACCGCATTACATTTTCATTTTTTATCGTATAAAAACAAGGTAAACAGTTATGGCATTCACCAATTTTAAAGTCCATCTGTCAGCAGTTTTGTACCTATGACACTGGCTGACCTGTTACATGTGCACTTGGTAGCTGAAGACATCTGTGTTGGTCCCATGTTCATATGTGCCCGCATTGCTGAGAAACATGATGTTTTAATATATGCAAATGAGCCTCTAGGAGCAACAGGGGGAGTTGTCATTACTCCTAGAGGCTCCACTTTTGATTGAACTGCGCACCATTCACTTTGATTGACAGGGCAAGGCATGAGGGTGCAGAGAGAGCAGAGCCTCTAGGAGTAATGCCAACGCCCCCGCATATGCATATAATAAAACACATTTTTCTCAGCAATGCATATCAACATAGAACCAACACAGATACCTTCAGTTGAGAAGCGTGCTATTTTTGGGCCAATTATCTGGAACAAGGGTTTTAAAGAATGCTTATCCCAATAATTGGCTTGTATATATGAGTAGCCAATCAGCTAATGAATGAGCAAACGCTCATTGGATGCATTATCATCCATCGGCGCTTGCACTGACTCAACATCGCACAGTGTAACAGGAACTTAAAAAAAAAATCTGCAATCAGAAAATAAAAACAGATTAGAAAAAGGATACGTTGTTATCTGGTTTTAACTGGCAGGAGAAAATTTCAGTGACACATTCCCTTTAATAGAATATTTCTAATTTTACATTTTGGGGTGGAAATTCCCTTTAACCACAAAAATATTGCAAACAAAGCAACACTTGAAAGGGGTTATCCAATAGGCTTCAATTTTTTTAAGCACCACGCATGTCCATGGTTTGTGTCTGATACTGCAGCTCTGCTCCATTCACTTGACCAATGGACAAGAGTAGAAAGGTAACCAGTTTTCTAATACTGGACAACCCCTTTAAGCATGGACATTGTTTTATAACCCCTATCAAAGGTCTCATTCTGGTTTGAATATCCTAGTAGAGAAAATAAATGAGAAAAGGAATGAGAACATTCTAGCTGTTGCTGTACACGACACCATCTCTTTGAAGCGTTATGTAATGTCCCAATATGTCTTCATGAGAGTATAACTTGCGTCTAGCCTCGTGGTGGATTCAACTCATGACTGATTATCCCATATTCTTCACCTCATTAATCCTTGTTATATGAACCAATACACAGTATCATCTATCTTAGAAAAAGGAGTAGTTAGAAACTTGTTATGTTTTTTGGTCTCTGCCCAAACCACTACCTTCATCCTGTTCAAGTGGTCCAGACCCATCATGACCAGTTAAAGATGATCCTGTGCCAGAACCCTGATCTTGTTTCTTCTGACCTATAAATATTGGTCCCATTCTGGAACCCAGGCCTTGGGCATGACCTGATTCCATACCTGTGCCCAAACCACTTCCTTTATCCTGTTCAACTGGTCCCGAACCTGATCCGAGACCATCATCATGACCAGTTAAAGATGATCCCATGCCAGAACTCCGATTTTGGTTCTTCTGACCTATAATTGGTCCCATTCTGGAACCCAGACCTTGGTCATGAGCAGGTTCCATTCCTGAGCCTAAGTCTTGTTCATTTTCTAAACCTTTCTGCTGACCAATTAATTCTTCATGGCTGTTATTTGACCCAGAAATCAGGCTTTGGTTTCCTTGATGTAAAGAATTGATTTTATTGGGCAGATTTGGATTATTTTCTTCAAAATTAGTTGAGTTTGTATTGCAAGTGCTGTTTGCATGACCTGAAAAACAAGTGGTATGAATCATTAGAAATATGTTTAAATAGTTTATGTATTTTTACACTCTAGAGTGTTCTTTTTTCTAGGCCAGCCTTAGTACTATGCTATCCTGTGACTTTGTACACCTTAAAGGGGTTATCTGGGAAATAATATTGATGGCCTCAGCACAATGCCGTACATTGCAAAGTGGCAGTGCTCCGTATTGCAGCTCAGCCCATTGACTTGAATATGGCTGAGCTGCATCTAGACCATGTGTCCGATATACCGTGACATCACATGGCCTAGGAAGAGGCCATGGCGCTCATAGAGTATCCAGACTCTTCTAAGAGCTGATCATCGGGGTTCCTGGGATGACTATCCTGAGAATAGGTTATCAATATTATTTCCTTGTAGAACCCCTTTAAAAAGTATTTTGTACCTTCAAATTTTCATTTCATGACTACTTGTTATTTTCATTTTATCTTTACAATAATCCTGTCATATGGAGGTTACCATTGTAATAGCAGTTTTTACATTTCTGCCTTCAAATTTTTGAAAGATGTCCACACATTTAGTTAAGGTCAACATTTTCAACAAACTCATTTCTTAAAGGTGTTTTCTGATTTGAAGAATTGCTACTTGTTAGAAAGTTCCTTTGACAATGAGAAGAAACCTGTCAATTAATGTTTAGGTTCCCCACAGCGCCTCCAAAGGAGAAATGAAGCACTGCACTGTTTCCATGCAAATGAATGAGTTGTTTGTGCAATGCAAGACAGGGCAGGTCCTCCAGAGCACCAAAGCAAAAGACGTCCTTTGTAACTGCTCTTCACTCTGAGCAAAACCTTGACAACCCCTTTAACACATCAGAGCTCCTTCCTGCTTTAGAGCTCCTGCATAGTCATAGAGTTAAATGATACAATTCCAGCTGTCCTGCAGACACTACTAAGGGTAGCTTTGTGTATACTCTATACCAGAGATTTGAGCAATGGGGGGAGATCTGAGCACTGAGAGTCTGACACTGGGAGTCTGATTAGTGTTGAGGATCGTATTTTAGGTCCAATGAGGATTGGGGGTCTGATTTATGAGTCTGATCTGAGGTCTGATTCATTTTTTTTATTTTTTTTTTCTCTGCTAATGAAAAATAAGATCAAATCAGATGAAAAATATTTTTTTTCTTATTTTTCCCCCACTAAAACCTAGGTGCATCTTATAGGGCGAAAAATACAGTGACTCGTGTGCCAATGTATAGCTTGTGGCTCCTGGTAGTCATACGTTTTTTTTTCTGGCTCTTTGTGTCTGTAAGGTTGGCCACCCCTGCTCTATACATTGACCTCAGGGATAACATAGTGTACTGTAAGCTTGTAAGCTCCCCCTAGTGGCGGTTACAGGAAAACAGGGAATTTGCAAGGAAGTAAATTAATCAGCACAGAAACTTTGGACTAATTCAATAAAAAATGGTAAAGGCTAAATAAATCCTTAAAGTAATTTTATATTTTTTAGTTCAGTTCATGGAAGAGTCTGAGCCAGAGATGCGTCGATTCAAACAAATAAGTTCTTACAAATCGGTTCACTCATCTCTAGTCTAGTTTTAGTAAAAGTCTTTTTTATTTATTTTATTTTTTCTATTTTTTATTTCTATAATTTTATCATTGACTTTTTGCAGGACTGTTGTAATAAATTGTCTTATGAGGTTCATGCATGAAACTACTAAAATGTTGAAGCCAGTTCAATAGACAAAGTACATACAACCTTTGTTTTTGATAATTCTAGTCTTGAATAAAATCGGCACTCACCATTGTTTTGACAGTTCTTTGTACGAGGATTTTCAGAACTTGGAACTGTAGAGAAAAATAACATTCAGTCTCAATAGTAGCTGCTCATATTCTGGTGAAAACATAACATAAACTGCTGGATATGATATATATATATATATATTATGAGTTAAAACCAGATATTCCTTTATTCCTTTTTTCTAATCTGTACTTTCTGATTGTAGATTTTTTTTTTATTTCCTGTGCATAATTTTGGGGGCTACCATTTAGCCTGAGGTGCAGCTACATTGTCCATAGGCCACAATAGACAGGAGATGTTCATTGACTTCTTTAGTAGATGTGTTTGGCAACCTGTGCAGAAGTCATTGTGCAGGGAGGAAGTTGAAAAGCTGTGACCATCACTATTATTGTGAATGGTGGATCCTATGTTATACATAGGTGTCGGTGATTAGTGCTTGGGCCTTGCAACAGGTTCAATTTCAACCAAGGAGAACATATTCATGGAGTTTGTATGTTCTCCCTGTGTTTGCATGGGTTTACTCCCACACACCAAACACATAGTGATAGGCAGAGGTACTCTAGGGGAAGCAGCTGCTTTGGGGCCCAAACTCAGAAGGGACCCACCCATGAGGAGGACTAAAGGATTTTATTGTAAGGACCCCCTCAACAGTACTATACAATGACAATATATACAGTGACACTGTAGGAAATGGACAGAGAGGCTGCCGGGCCTTGTCTGAGACAGCAATCTTCACTAGTAACATAGTTTATAAAGCTGAAAAAAGACATCGGTCCACTAGCCACAGCATTGGGGGTCGCATGGGAGAAGAGAATTTGCTGGGGGCCCCATTCAAATTGCTGTGGAGCCCAGTCATATCTACTTACGCCACTGACTTGAGGTTGTTTTTGTGTCAGTTTTTATTCTGGCTTTGCTTTGTGTGCCTGCACCAAATGGGTTATGACTTTTTTGCAACTTTTGCAAAAGTCGCCCACAGTGGTGTACATAGAGAAGTAAGGGCCCCATAGAAAGGATCAAACAAGGTCTCCCACACAGGACAGAAGGGTTTCTGCCTAAACCCTTTTCAATGACCCTTGGGCCATTTTTTCCACTGCTTCATTTACTAAAAGTTTTTCCTTTATAGGTTAGAGTCCTGAGCAAGTTTTCATCTCAAGTAGAAGAGGAGATAACCCCAACTAAGACTGGGCCCCCTCCTGCCCTGGGCCCCATAGCAGTCGCATTGTCTGCCGCTATATTAGTTGCGTCCCTGTCTCAAGTGATAAACGACCCTCATAGATTGTAAGTCTGAAAAAAGCCCTCTGTCCATCCAGTTGGGCCTGTTATCCTGCAAGTTGATCCAGAGGAAAGCAAAAAAAAAAAACAACCTATGAGGTAGAAGCTAATTTTCCTCACTTTAGGGGAAAAAAATCCTTCCCAACTCCAATCAGAATAACTCCCTGGATCAACGACCCCTCTCTAGTAACTATAACCTGTAATATTATTACACTATATCACTGACTAATATTTTCACGGTGGTGACAGGACTTGTAGAACCACCATTGTGTTTTGTGTCATTATTCTTTTCCATGTTTATTTTATTAAAATAAATATATAAATAAATAAAAAGAAATACATTACTTCTGACTTTTTCTCTGCCCCCTTAAGCCCCTCTTCCGGCTCCCAACTCAAAAACCAAGTAGGTGGACAGAAGATGATGGGGGGGGGGGGGGCGCCAGCAGCTACCCCCGCTTCATTCACTTATATTCTACTGATTGCAGGTGTCAGCACTGCATAGGCCGACCACTGCTTTCTCCATGCTGTGGGAAAGGATGTAGGGTGACTAATTTGGTGCACAACGGTACGTATGGCGCTTTTGGATTCCTTACACCATCTTGTTGCTGGTATGCTAATATATCTACCTCTATGACTACTTAGATCTTTGGCACTCCGGCTGTGGTGAAACTACAATTCCTAGCATTCTCCATTCATTTCTATGAGAGTTCTAAGAAGAGAAGAGCAAGTATGCATGCTGGGAGTTGTAGTTTCACAGCTGGAGTGCCGGAGGTTGCCTATCCCTGATTTAGGCAATTTTCAATATTGAAATGTGTATTAAATAACTAATAAATGCGAGACCAAGCACTTCCCTCTGTAGTGCATTTTGCTTAGTAAATCTCCCTGCTGACCTGCATGACATGAGGAATCCCTGGTACGTTTTTTGACCTCTGACAGTCACAGCTGCAGGCGTCTTATACAATGTAAAGCACAAGTATTACAACCACAGGGTCCCACGGCCGGTTCTGCAGGTCCCACCTGCTGTACCACTCCAGGACCTTTGACACAAAGATAAAGCGTCAGGATTCCAGTATTGAAGCTATCAAAAATGCTGAAAACCTGATGGGCATTATTAAAGGGGTTGTCTGAAAATTGGGAAAAAGTACTCGCCTGTGGGGTCCCCTGCCATTCCTGCTCAGATGCCTGGCTTCTGTCCTGCCGGTCTGCTGACAGATGCCAGTATCTATCATATCTATCTGTAATATATCTATCGTAATGCGGACAGAAAAGTGCGGCCATGCGGACGTACAGAAACAGAATGAACACAGAGTCATTTCCGTTCTTTTATGTCCCTATTCCCTATTGAAGTGAAAGGTTCTTCATACAGGCTGCAAAAAACTGAATGGACACAGAAAAAAAAAATTATCGAACAGCATGGGACACTTGATAAAATGTGGCATGAAGTACTCTAACGCAGATCTATATCTATCTATCTATCTATCTATCTATCTATCTATCTATCTATCTATCGATACATCTCATATCTATGTATTATCTATCTATGTATTATCTATCTATCTATCTATCTATCTATCTATCTATCTATCTATCTATCTATCTATCTATCTATCTATCGATACATCTCATATCTATGTATTATCTATCTATGTATTATCTATCTATCTATCTATCTATCTATCTATCTATCTAATATCTATCTATGTATTATCTATCTATCTATTGATACATGTCATATCTATCTATGTATTATCTATCTATCTATCTATCTATCTATCTATCTATCTATCTCTATCTATCTATCTATCTATCTATCTATCTATCTATCTATCTATATCGATCTATCTATCTATCTATCTATCTATCTATCTATCTATCTATTAGAGATGAGCAAACCTGCTCGTAACGAGCGATTCAATGCTCGGATCCCCTGCGCTCCCCTGCCCGCAGCCATCCGGATCCGTCCTCACCCGACTGTAAGTCAATGTGGACAGATCCGTTTGGTGTCACACACTAGTCACATACCAGATGGCTGCAGGCAGGGGAGCGCAGGGGATCCGAGCATTGAACCTCTCGTTACGAGCATGTTCGCTCATCTCTACTATCTATCTATCTATCTATCTATCTATCTATCTATCTATCTATCTATCTATCTCATATCTCTCATCTATCTAAATTCAAAAAATGGCAGCACTAGACAAAAGATGGCGAAAGAGGGAGGTAAAGCCTATTGGAATGTGACTATTGCCGAAATAAACAAAAAATGCAAAAAGGCAGCACTCTCCTTTATTGTGATAACTGCAATGGCCATATTATAATGTGGCAAGTGTCTTTGTATTTATATATGACATGTTCACTTTCACAAGTTGCTTGAGAAAGGCTCTACTGTTGACCCGAAACATTGCATCCTGCATGGGTGAATTAATCTTTTTTCTTTTTTTATATCTGAGAGTGATGACTTTTTGCATTTTTAATCTATTATCTATCAATATATCTATTATCTATCTACAAAATACAAAGAATGGCAGCACTAGATAAAAGCAAATACAAAAAAAGCAATGGACGTGCAAGCCCACAGGTCCGACAATGACCTTGAGAAAGGCTCCAGCATAGAGCTGAAACGTCACATTCCCAATATGGGTGAATAAAGATTCTTTTTTCATACTTTTTAAGTGCTGCCTGATCTTTTTTGATCTATCTATCTATCTATCTATCTATCTATCTATCTATCTATCTATCTATCTATCTATCTATCCATCACTATATCTATTATCTATCTCTGTATTTATCTATTTCCTATCTAGTATCTATCTATCTATCTATCTATCTATCTATCTATCTATCTATCTATCTATCTATCTATCTCATATCTATCTATCTATCTATCTATCTATCTATCTATCTATCTATCTAACCAGAGTACAGAGTACAATATGAATAACACAGCTAATAATATCACATGTATTTACCAGGTAAGGAGCAGATCAAACTGAAGCAGCAGAGGATGAGTATGATGGTCTGGTACATGGTGACGTTCTCCTGTCAGTGGATTACGGTCACAGGTGAGCGTCCTATTAATACATGAGGAGGAGTACTGGAGCGTGTAGGTGGAGTATAGCAGAAGCCACACGTTATCACATTACAGTCTAACTGAGTCTAGGTCATGTTTTCATTATTGTATCTCAATATAGATATATATATATATATATATATATATATATATATATATATTTGTATATTAATAATGTAACACAATATCTGAGTGAAAATTCATACCATGTGGATTTAGTGTATTTAATGTAAAAATCCAATAGGCCTCTCTTTCCAATATATGTATTTAAATTTTATTTCTATTAGGCCACATTCACACGACTGTGTACTGTCCGCATCCGTTGCTCTGTACTGACCCCGCAAAAAAAAAAAAAAAGAACATGTCCTATATGCCCGCAATTGCGGACAAGAATAGGCATTTCTATGAAAGCCGCAGCATGTGCGGTCCACAAATTGCGGAACGTACATGGGCCGGCATCAGTGTTTTGCGGATCCGCATTTCAAGGAAAGGGTGAGCATGCTCAAACACAGCAACAAAGACTTTCTGTTGCCCTTCATGACTGGATAGTGGGAACCATGTAATGCTTCATGTGGTGGCGTAAACACTTGTCGCCATCCTGTCACACAGATTACAGCTGATTTATGGGGCTCCAGCACCCCCTGGTCAGATTTTCATTGTGGAACCTTCTCATAAAAGCAAATAACTCCCATAGGGCTCATGCACACAACCGTATGAATTTTGGATATGCAAAAAATACAGATGTCGTCAATGTGATGTCCGTATTGCATCCGTTTTTTTTGCAGATCCATTGAAGTGAATGGTTCCGCATAAGGGCCGCAAAAAAAAAAAAAAGGAACGGACATGAAAAAAAAAAAAGTTTGTGTGCATGAGCCCTTAAATAGGATCTGTCACCTCTCCTGACACGTCTGTTTTAGTAATGACATGCATTCCCCATGTAATAATGATTCAGAAACTGTGTGTTGTGCTATTCCTCTTTTATTGCTACTAGAAGTTTATGAATAAAGGTATGACCGGGTGTCACCAGTGGGCAGGGGTGTGTCCCTGTATAATCTGACACTGGCTGCACTCATTGGATAGTGTCAGACTGTGTACAGACCCTCCTAACTGGTAACAGCCACAGGTATTTTTATTCATAAAGGTCTAGCAGGAATAATAGAGGAATGGCACAACAGAGTTATAGCAATAAATGATCCAGCATTTTCATTTCATGTGGAATACAGTTATTCACTAAAATCGACATGTCCGTAGAGGTGACTGGTCCTCTTTAACCCCTTCCCGACTAGCGCCGTACTAGTAGACACCCGCGGCTAATGTCTGCGACCGGTGGTGATGCCAATCGCGTACATTTTACACTTCAGATGCTGTGGTCAATCCTGACCATGGCATCTGAGCGCACGAAATACTGGAAGCACGCACGCTTTTGGTGATACTCTGGCTCGTTCGCGCGGCGATCGGAGGAGCCAGAGTGTGTGTGCAGCAGCCCCTGTCATAGTGAATAACAGGAGGCTGCTGCATTGTGTTTCCTATGGAGCCCTTTCTAATGCATTGGAGTCTTTGAGAATAGCATTCTAATGATTGCTTGTTATAGATCCATATGGGAACTAAGTGTTAAAAACATAACGTTTTTAAAAACTAAAAAACTAAAGAAACACATAAAAATTCAAATCACCTCCCTTTCCCCAAAATAAAAATAAATGAACTAAAAAAATAAAAAAGTACACATCATGGGTATTGACATGTGCAAAAACGCCCCCAGTATAAAAATATCTTCTCCATATGCAAACGGCGTAATGGAAAAAAGCGTCAAAATGGCAGATTCACTGTTTTTTGTAGCTTCCTTTTCTACAAAAAATTAAACAAAAAAGGATCAAATAGTCAAACACACCCCAGAATGGTATCAATGAAAAGTACAGATCGCCCCGCAAAATATAAGCCCCCATACAGCTCCATACACATAATTACAAAAAAAGTTATAGGAGTCAAAATATGGCGACAAAAACTGATTTTATTTCCAATGTTTTTATTTTATCAAAACACAAGAAAAACTATACATATAAGGTATAGCCGGATTCGCACTGAACTATAGATTGAAATTAACTGGCCAGTTTTATTGCACATCAAACTTCGTCAATAAAAAACCCATAGAACTGTAGGGGAAATAGTTTTTTTTCCAATTTCACCACATTTGGATTTTTTTCCCGCTTCTCACTACATCAAATGCAGTGAGAAATACAACTTGTCTCGCAAAAAAGCCCACATATGTCTATGTGAATGAAAAAAGCAGTGAGCGCAAAACGAAAACGCAAAAACAAAAAGGGGTAGAAGGGGCTAATGACATGGAAATTCTACTTTTATCTTTACGATCTTGTACTAAAGAGCCAGAAAGATGCAGAATTTGACAGAACTACCTTCCTGGTGGTCCAGAAAAAAAACAACAAAAAAACTGCCCCCTGGAGATCTGTAATATCTGTGATCACACTTAAATTTTTCATAGGGGCTTGTAAATCTTCTGTTTCTGTAAGCCTTCACCAAAGCCAGTTCTGCAGGTCCATCTACTGCTCCACTATGTGACCTGTGACATCCTTCTCTTCTGCGGCCTCAGGGCCGGTTTTAGACAAAATGTGGCCCTGGACAAAATCAAAAGTCCACCCTTATGGCCCCACAATACACCACATGGCCCCTCCCCTCACAGAAATGATCAGGGGTGCACCACTAATGAGGCCAGGTCAGGTGATCGCCTCAGGCAGCACTTGGTAGGGGCAAGGGGGGGGGTAGATGAAGGGCCATGGGCTGAAGGGAAGGGGTTAGGTTAAGAAATTGGCATTGGGGGGGGCGCTGTTTCAGTTTTTGCCTCAGGCAGCAGAAAGGCTAGGTGCACCCCTGGGAATGAGTTCCTCTTCCTCACAAGAATCAGCAACAACGTAGCGGTTGTCACACAGCATGTACTCCAGGACTGCACTGTGCACCAGTAGACCCCCCTTACATAGCCGCCTGCAGGCATACACAGCCCCTCTCTCCAAAAATACCTGCACCATCTCCAGTGTCTGTGCAGAAAAAAAAAAGCTTTTTCCTATACACATTTGGTCATGTGACCATTAAACCCCTTTCCGACATCTGCCGTAAATGTATGGCGCATGTCGGGTCTTTAAAGATGATGCCCGCTCTGGAGCGGAGTGGGTGCCATAGCAATCGGGTGCCTGCTGTTTCCTACAGCAGGTACCTGAGGCCAATGTCCACTATCTGCTGTAATGCTGACCTGGACATTTAACCACTCAGATGCCGTGGTCAAATGTCACCCCAGCATCTGAGAGTATTAAAGACTGGAAGCGCTGGCTGGATTCTTTACACATGCCTGAGCAGTTGAGTTGATCGCTGTCTGATGAGAGTCTGAAGGAAGTACACAGTTGAATACAGATTGCTATTGTTATATGTGACCTGATGTCACTTCAGCTCAATACAAGTATATTATCTCATTAAGGCCCCATTCACACAACCGTATATTTGCGAACCCACATTACTGCGGACCCGCAAATATACGGGGGCCGCCCGGCGTGTGTTCCGCAGCGCTCGGAACACACGCCGTGCGGCCCCATTTGAAAATGCCTATACTTGTCCGTGTGCACGGACAAGTATAGGACATGCTTCAAAAGAGCCGCGGCATGGAGCTAGCATAGAGGTGAATGGGGCCGCATCTATTCCCGCATTTTTGCGGATACATACGGTCCCATTCATACAGTCGTGTGAATGGGGCCTAAGAAAGGACTTGTAGGACTTGATAAATTACTATATAGGAATCTAGTTCTCAATATCTAACAAGATAAAACGTCATATACATGTATAAGGTCGGCCCTACCTTCAAATACAAAGAGGACTTTGGACATGTTCCCTGAAAGACAAGGCAAATTTCTGTCATCTGGTTTCCCTATTATCCCTTACTAAAGTTCACAAGGGACTCTTTCCCCCTCCACTCAGACCTATAGTGGTGGGGATAGGGTCCCTTCATGAAAGACTAAGCTCTTGAGTTGATGATATATTGCAGCCTCTAGTTAAAAGAATTCCAGGCTACCTGAAATATAGCAAAATATGGTCTCACGTGTATTTAACGGCTTTCAATTGGGATGAGAGCTATAGCTGGCTTACATGTGCCGTGGTACACCTTTATTCTTGTGTTCCTCACAAACTGGCTTTACAAGCAATGTTATACAATTTAAAGGAAATGTATCATCAGAAAATGCCATATTGTTTAAATCACATTTTTATGTTTCACATATTTTTTTAAAACATTTTTGATGACGTTATATTTAGTTGTTCATGTCACAATCTATATTTAAATCAGACCCATAAGTTCCTGTAGTTTTTGCACTGGCAACTAAGCCTATTAATAGGCACCACTTCTTCATCTGTACAGATCACTTTACTGCAATTACCTGCTTATCTGTCATTCTACTCCTGTCTGTAATGATATCACCTCTGTGTACAGATAAGACAGAATCTACTATTCACAATAGGTCATTGTCACATCTATTCTTTCCTTGTACAAATGACCTCTGCACAGGTCACCGACCATGCCTAGAAAACTCCCCCATAGAAGTCAATGAGGCCCTTCACAGTGCGGTTCACTTTGACAGCTGTGGCCGTGTAGGCTGACCCCTGTGCAGACTGGTTGCTTGGGGCTGCGTGCTGGCTGCGGTGTAGTGGGTGAACTATGCTTGTAAATCTGTGTACTCCCTATGTCTGCATCTCAGTGCAGTCCTTGACACTGTTGTCGTGCAGGCTGGCAGCAGGTTTTCTTATGTACTGGCAGCAGGTTTTCTCCTGTGTATGCTGGTTGCTTGGGAATGCGTGTTGGCTGTGGCCTATTGTGTTAATGGTGCCTGAGTAGGTGGCTACTTTATTACTTGGTGTCTGGTGTTCTGGTAGAGTTAACATTCCCTGGTCTGGGTGTGGCTTATCAGGTGCCCTTGTTATTGCAGCTATATCTATCTGTGAGCTTTGGGACTTGGGGGTCAGTCTGTGTTGTGCCTTGCTAGGTGTAGCCCCTTGCTGCTGACCTAGGGGTTTTTTGCCATCTCCCCTTCTGTGTGGTGTCACCTGGTAAAGCATTGTTGATGTTTTATCCTGTCTGTTCCATGTATAGCCTAACAGTGTAACTGCTTCTGTTCTTGTCCTGTGTATGTCCTGCCTTCGTGAGAGGGCTCCTGGGTTTTCGGGAGGGAGGACATCTTAGTCAGTGTGCAGCTCTGCCTGTGACCACCATGCTTCCGTTCCGCATGGGGTCCAGGCATCTGCTTGTGTGCTGGTTCCCGTTTGTCTTGTGTTACCCATGTTCTGAGTTTGGGTTCCAGTCCTGTTGTTGTCTGTTTCCACTGGTGGTCGCACCAGTGTGGTTTTTTGCAGGTAGCGGCCAAGTGTACTAAAAACATCCTGGGGATGCAACCAATGAGCCCTTGGCCAAGTTCATCTCCACCACCAGCGACTCTGTGAAGAACAGGGCTCACTGGCTCTTCGAACTCTGGTGTTTGCATCTAGTCTACCAGTGCACTTGGTTCAGTGGTATCGCTTCCACTATTGCCTAGCCTGCTTGTCCTGCTTCACTGTCATGTGTAATAAAGTATTCCGTTAGTTCTTGGTCTGTAATCTGCCTGTATTTCCAATTAAATGTATGGATTGTAAACAATAGCAAATAAAAAATCAAACGAGACAGACTCCCTCTGTCTCCCATTGTCACCCCGCATATGAGATCATGGGGGCTGATGCCAGTACAGGTATTCGGGGACCTAGTATAGGCCCAAGACTGCCGACAGCATTCCCCAGCAGCCTGCTGGTGAATGTCCATATAGCAATAAGATTAAAATGTATTGCGCTATAGGAATAGTGCAAAGTATTTTAGAAGTGATCAAAATATCACCTATCATAGTCCCATCATGGGACTATTAAATAGTAAAAAAAAAAAAAAATATTTATGAAATAAAGTGGTACACAGGGAGTGGACTCCCTCTGTATATCATCAGCACTCTACAAATGATTGTGGGGTGCCAATGCCAGTGTAGGCAGGCCAGGGCTGTAGCTCTCTGGCCAATGTCAGTATAGCACTGACATAAAAATGCATTGCACTATAGGAATAGTGCAATGTATTTTAGAAACGATCAAAAGATCTCTGCTATAATCCTCTTGTGGGACTATTAAATAGTTAAAAAAAAGTAAAAAAATATAACATTTATTAAATATAAAAAAAACATTTTTTTTCCGTTGAAAAAAAGCTTTTTAGTGAACACCATAAAAAATAACAACAATATAATGCCAGAATTGCTGCTCTTTTCTTATTTGCCACAAAATAAAGTTGATAGATGGGTCAATCTAACCCAATCTGACCTAGGTTGAAATATTTCTTGAACACTGGTTGTTAAAAGGGCAGACGTTACCGGATCTCTGCCATAACTGAAACTATGTTTCCTGGGAAAAATCTTATCCACTGATTTTTCAGATCTTATAGCTTCAGTAATCTACACATAAAGATTAGTTAACAATCCTCTTTTCAAGTCTCATTGTTAAGAATTGTCTTTACGCGCTCAGGCATCTTCTCATTGCCTTTAGCCCTCTGAGTTTGTGTGTCGGTCAGGGCTCATGCACACAAAGACATTTTTTGTCCGTCTCTGATCCAGAAGTGACTCAGTGTGCATTCCGTTTCTGTATGTCCACATGGCCGTTCCACAGAAAAAGATAGAAGGGAAAATCCTCATTTAAGTGAAGGGTGTAAAATCCAAGAAAGTGGGGGTTGGAGGAGATGGGGGATTTCACTTCTACAGTTTGTGATTATAAGTTGGGTTGAGCGAATCAAAGTATCCGAAGTGGACATCTATTCAAATTTCAGGGAAAATTTGATTTGCCGCAAAGCCGAATTTCCTCATACTTCATTGTAACAAATCAATTTGACTGGCTTTTTAATATAGGACTTCATTGTTTTGGACAATCTAATAGTGTCATACATTGACTTTGACTTTGATGTCTCAGAGACTTTATCACCTCACATCATTTACATCCCAAATGCAGACCTGGGTGGATGAGCATTTACATTAGATTAACACGTAGACCAAATGTCTGAAAATCATCCCTTCAGGCAATGTGCACAATAGAGGTTTTTATCAGTTCCTCCTAATTTACACACATTCTAAAGGTAGTCGTACATCTTGAATATCTGTTGGCTATTCCTCCCATACCCCCTGTGCACATGTCGGCCCTGCTCGGAAATGGATTTACACATATCGTGGGAGAATTTATCATGAGGGGAAATAAATATTTGAAGTTAGGTTTTTTTGAGTCTGCATTAGCATACTTTATGACACATTTATCAAATTCCACATGTTCTTTGATATATGTCTTAACCTTAAACCTAACACTTTTGTCTAGAGAAACTCCTTCAGTTTTCCTACTTCACCTTCCTACTGGAGTGAGATTGAGACTTTTTTATGACTTTTGAAAAGACTCAGTGATAAATCTGGAGTAAAAACTCATTTACGTAGCTAACCACATCTGCTTTTTCACCCATATTTCAAAAATTGAGTGGTGGAAAAATGAAAAAAGTTGCAAAAATTTTGCGCAAGCCCAAAAAGGTATAAAAGCCCCATTTTACGACTTATTGAAGCCAGAATTCTGGATAAATCAAGACCATATATTTCAGGTCAGCCAGACAAATATCAGTTGCTGGATCTTAGACAGTTGGTCTACTTTTTGATATTTTGCTGAGGAATAGTGAATTTTTAAAGGCAAAGTGTTAATAATAATTATTTTATGTGATAAAACTGCCTCTAGCACATGATGTTCATCCAGATTAGGGGTTTCCAGGCCCCTTAAACCCCTGTAAGTGCACCCATTCAAAATTGAATTAATCTGAAAAATATGATTTTGCACAGCTGTTTTTTTTTCATATTGTTTTATTCATAGTTAGCTAGTAGATGGCGTGTTTTTGTGATATTTTCCCAATTTTCTATAGAAATATAGTCACAATGTTTGTGGTTTAATTGTGGTTCAGGTCCAGCTATGTTGACACCCGCTTTAACATTCAATTCTTTACTATTGTACCATTAATTATTAATATGGATAACAATATTAAGTGGTTTCCAGTGGAGTTGATGTTCCAGTGCTTACTGAGGGTCTGGTTTCTGGTCCTGGATCAACACACAGAAAATGGCAGAAGATGACTGCTTAGCCATTCACTGAAATACATTGGTTATTTACTAGCATTTTCTGTGTGTTGAGCCAGGACCATGAGAGGAAATTGGTGAAATTGAGTATTGATTCGTTACTAAAAACTTATGCCTGCTGGACAAACCCTTTTAATAAAACTCATATAAAAAAATCTGAATATAATAATCTTTTTATTAAAAAATATACAAGATAATTCTCAAACAATTATGGACTGTGCAATGGTAAATGTGGAGTGCATCAGAACGACATCTATTGTTTGCCATGTGAAATTAGCTACTAAAAAATATAAGGTGGGTTATCCATGCCAGATCATTGATCTTAAACCATGCCAGATCCTTGGTCTTGACCAATTAACCTGTCAGATCCTTTATCTTGACCGATTGACATGCCAGATCCTTGGTCTTGACCGATTGACATGCCAGATCCTTGGTCTTGACCGATTAACACGCCAGATCCTTGGTCTTGACCGATTAACACGCCAGATCCTTGGTCTTGACCGATTAACACGCCAGATCCTTGGTCTTCGTTTAAGCCTTCAAAAAACAGAAGATTAGTAGTTAGCAGCCATTATCAACTACATAATTAGTTCCAAAAATGTTTTTCAAGGATATTATTTTTTAAAAACATGTCTGTGCTTAGTGGATACAATGTGCAATAGCTATCAGTCCTGTGCCTGCTTCATATGTTAAGAATTAGAATATAGATTAGAACAGAACAATGCATGATCCATTTGTTTGCTATGGGCCGGCTGCCACCATTTTGCTTGAAGATCTCGCACAAAATCATGTCATCACAGGCTGTGCAAGATCATGTATGATCTGGAGGCAGCGCAATCTCCGCTCCCTGTCATTGCATCAAAAGAAAGAAATGCGCTTCATGACAAAGTAACTCCTCACAAAGCAAATTTTTTTGTGAGATTCACCAAAGCAGCCGAATCAAATTTTTGAAATAATTTGCTCATCTCTATTGATTTCCTGTCCTCAGGATAGGTCATCAGTTTCTGACTGGTGGGGGACCAACTCCCGTTATCCTCGCCAATCAATCAGCTATTTGAAGAGGCAGTAATGTAATAATGAGTGCTGCAGCCTTCTCACAGCATACTGAACACAGTGCCATACATTGTATAGTGGTTGTGCTTGGTACTGCAGCTCAGTCCCGTTCACTTGAATAAAACTGAGCCGCACATTGACCATGTGACCGATGAACGTGACATCACTGGCCTAGGAAGAGGGCACAGCACTCACTGGAGCACCACAGTGATTGGTGGTGTTGTACCCTCATCGATCAGATATTGATGACCTATCCTGAGGATCGTCATCAGTATTGAACTCCCCTTTAGAAACCACAAAATCTACAAAAAAATATGATGGGCTAATAAGCTACAAAATATAAGATTTACACAGACTGGGTTATAGACAATCCATACGTCATAAAGCTATCGTCTTTGTAGTAAGACTCATCAAGAGAAATATCTTACCTCTAGGGGATCGGACAATAACTATAGAAAAAAGAAAAAAAAGGAAATGATTAGTAACATGATGTGGACATGTTTAGGACAAAGTTAATGAAACATCAAACATTATGCTCCTCATTCCCTTTTGGGTCCGCACCTTTACTGCCAGGTGTGAATAAGACCCCATTCTTTTTACACATATGACCTCTAAGTTCTTTGAGGTGCTGCAAAGAGCAGCTCCTACTCTGGAGGACTCAGTAGGACCATGTATTACAGAGCTGCCTGTGTTTTTGAAGAACAATCATGTAATACCACATTTCTCCTGCAGTGGCCACTGTAGGAGAAATGTGCTACTATCTGTAGCTTCCCCAAGAGATAACAGCTGACCAGGAAAGAAGGAATTGTCCATACGGGACACCCAGACATCACTATAGTATTGAATATTATAATTCTATGGAAGACACAGTAGAAGATATTAGAATATTAAATACCCATAACGTTTAAGGTCAGACTACTATAGGCACACATACTGGACATGGACTTACTTGGTGTAGCAAACATCCGGATCACACAGCAGAGAATAAGTAGAAGAGTCAGATTCATTGTGGTCCTCATCTTTTTCATTAAGTGCAGATAAGAACTGAGGAGGAGAGGTAGAAGGCCTCCTTATATAGGACATTCCTTCTCCACCATGTAGGGGGAGTGAATATTTAGGGGAGGGTTCTCAGTGGTTGTTTTACCCCCACCCATCTGTGTACAAACACTATGCAATGTTATCCCTTTCTTATGTAAATTACAGTAATGGTGATACCAGTAACTCTGGATCTGGTGCTTATATCTCCTAAATATTGTCATTTGTAAATCGTTTTTTGGCAGTACATAATTTAGCTTCATGGAACTTTTACTATGATATGTAATATTTTACTTTTTTTAAAATTTCATTGTTGGTTACCTATGTACATGTGATTTTAAAGGTTTCCTGAGTATATAGAATATCGTACATTGTGTAACATTATATTGCTATACTGTGCCTGATATAAATTGATGACTGTAAGTATAAGATGTGCTGTAGGCTACAAACATATAAAGGCTCAATCGCAGGATTGTATTACAGCTCTAGGTTGTATGAATCTGTAATACCACACCCATACGCTTCAATGGGGGGACCTCCTATATCTTTGCTCTTATTTTATACACTGTTTTCCTAGAATCTGAATCCTGCAGATAAATGTGTCAGGTTCTGTCACAATGCTGAGTTAGGGGAGAATATATTCTAGGGGAGAATATCTCCACAATACAGTCCCTACAGCTTCATAGTATGTAGCTACACGGACTCCATGGGCCTACAGGTGATATTGGGTTCAGAGAAACATTGGGACTATTGAATGTCTAACGACTTTTTAACAGTGGGAGATAAGAAATGTCTAAGGGCGACTTTTTCCTCTCTTTCCACTCAAAACACATAAATGATCGACTGCGTTGCGCATGTATCTATATATGGCGGAGTATGGAGAGAGAGCTGTCAGCTGAATGAGCATTCATATGACTGCTAGTGAAAATGCATGAGCATCTTTGTGGTGGGAACTGTCCCTGGTATCAGACACTGTGTTTTTGTGTTTTTTTTTTTTTGCTAAGAAAAAGCATTCTTGGTTATACAAAAAAGTTGTCTTCAGACTTCCGGGGTCCAAATTTATAAGCCAATTGGATCATAAATGAAGGAGGCCATACAGATTATTACAGACATATAGGGTCATTTATCAAACTGCTTTAAAGCAAAACTGGCTAAGTTACCCATAGCAACCAATCAGATTACATCTTTCATTTTTGATAGCTGCTTTGGAAAATGAAAAGAGGAATCTGATTGGTTACTATGGGTAACTAAGCCAGTTCTACTTAACACCAGTTTGATAAATGACCCCAAAAATTTTTACAAGATCTGACCAGGAATTTGTTCTGTAGGTGGTAACACGTTAAATGCTAAATTTGTCTTGGTCGTTACTGATGACATACGATGATTGGTCATTGATTAATCAGACTAATTAATGAGTCTATGTATGCAGCAATGCTCATTAACAATATTTAGCACAGTGGGAACAATGGTCCACACACTAAACTTTCCCTCCGTCGCAGATATTGCGGGCCAGACTTCCTGATGGCAACTATTGGTGAGACCACAGGAAGATTGTACCATATATGGTCAACTCTTGGTAATGAGATGTAGAACATTTCTGTAGAAATTCCCAATTTTGTCACATGAAGTCACATCTCCATATGGTTTGATAAGCAATGAAGGATGGGGGGGATGTATTGTATGGACCCATGTTCAAATCTGTAATACATCGGTGGGCATGAGCACTGAGAAGACCCACTGAGGGAACATGGAAAGACAGATGTTTCACCCAACATCAATGTTAGTGAGGAGCCATGGCTGTCTTTAGGTGCTAGTCTCCTGTATGGTATTAGATATTACTATGATATATCTCCTTGTTTTTCCTTCAATATCCACTGTAGTTTCAGGTTGGCCATTGTACATTCTTACTCAATAATGGTTGACAGCTAATGACTATGTGCAGTATGATGAACGTCTGAACTGCATTTTAATGATATTATATTGGATTATACTATATTGTGAATATTACACTCTAGAGGTAATATATCCTGCATTGTTTCTGTTTTACAGGCATTGGTGATACAGACCTGACCCTACAGAATATTCATTAGTTCAAAAAAATAAAATCAACTTTATTGCATTTTGGTGTCCATAATTTCTGGAAGGCCAAGATCTAGACTGAGTAGAGAACATTTTGATGCTATTTTGTAAGTTTATGTTGTGCAATTCCTTTTGAGATCACATTTTACTTTCAAGACCCGAATGTTTTTGGATAAGGTTATGTTATCATGATGGAATTGCTAATTAATGGAGACACCAGCTCCATGATAAGGAAGCTTGCCTCGCCTCGTTAACATTTGAAAGGCAGTGTTAGGTGGGCAATACTTAGATGTTTGGATTCACAACTGGAAACAGTTGAAGATTAACACAAAAACCAAACAAAAAAATCAAATATCTGTCCAACAGAAAAGTTTTGATTCTGTCCTGGTAAAATTTCTGTTTTATTAAACCACAAGTATTATAGTTGCGTAATTTTTAGATAACATTTTAAGTTAAAATACTTATAATACTAAGGCCTCATGCAGACGACTGTATTTTGGTCTGGTATCTTTTTGGGCATTTTTTCTCAACCCTATCTATGAAGTGGGCTATTTTCACCTGCAATACAGAAAACCATTGGACATGATCAGACACAGATCGTGTATACATAAGGGCTAATACCTCTAAATTAATAACCATTTATGGTCAGGATGACACCTGGCTCCTAAACAAGTTACATAATGTTTTGTGTAATATTGATTTCATTTTCAGACATTTAGGGGGTCATTTAGTAAGACGGGTGTTTTATACGTCGATCTTAATAAACCCCTGCGCTGGCGGTGGACCCGCCACAGTTATGAAGAGGTGCCGGCCTCTACATAACTTTGGCAGATCCACCACCGCTTGGAAATGTAAGACAGCTTCCTAGCTGTCTTACATTTAGACTTTTTCTAGTAAATTGTAAATGAGACGGGCCAGCATTCCACACCCATTTTTTTTTTAGACTTGGCATGCGCTGCAATCTGACCTAAAATACACCTAATATAAGCGTATTTCAGCTTCATACTTGACCCTCTTATTTCTTTACTATTATTTAGAAATGTAAGGTTTGGTAACGCATTTAAGGAGTCTGGATAAGGAATAATTCCAGTGTAAGGCTACTTTCACACTGGCGGCAGGCCTGATCCGGCAGGTGAAGGGTGCTGCCGGATCAGGCCTGCCGCAGTGACATGTGTGGAGCCGGAACCGCGCTCCGGCCCCACACGTCACACAGTACATACATACACATAAACATACACACACATATAGACAAACAAACACACATACATACTTACATGCTCCCGGCAGGTCTTCGGAGTGTCGGAGGGACAGGACGGCTTGCACAGGTGACGATTCCCCACAGCGCCCTCTGCTGGGCGCCTGGTGGAATCGTCATCTGTGTGCGCCGTCCTGTCCCTCCGACGCTCTGAAGACCTGCCGGGGAGCATGTAAGTATGTATGTGTATTTGTATGTGTATATGTCTGTGTATGTTTATGTTTATGTGTATGTCTATGTCTGTATGTGTCTATGTGTAGCCGGATCCGTAATGAACTCCATTGAAAGTCAATGGAGGGCGGATCCGGTTACCATTATGGTCACACCAGACGGATCCACCCCCATTGACTTGCATTGGGGGTCATTCTGGATCCGTCTTGGTGCGGATGCCTGGACCGGAGAGCAAACCGCAGCATGTTGCGGTTTGTTCTCTGGTCTGAAGACGGAACGGAATGCTTTCAGGAGCGTTCCGTTGTCTTCAGTTCAGTTTTGTCCCAATTGACAATGAATGGGGACAAAACTGAAGCGTTTTTTTCCGGTATTGAGCCCCTATGACGGAACTCAATACCGGAATTTTAAAACGCTGGTGTGAAAGTAGCCTAAAACTCCAAATTTCTTATTCATGAGATTTGCAAATGTTCTAGGAACCACGGTTATTGTTTCATGGCTTTCGCAGTAATTACTGAGGCACCACTTCCATGATAAGGAATAATTGCCTTTTCTGCATCTGAGATTCATGCTTGGTCAGGGGCTATGTACAGTAGATAAGAGTGTGATAATAGTCTCTTCAAGACGTAAAACTGAACTTTATTTTATCTTCAGGTCATCTAAAAAAAGTCAAAACTTTACTTTTGGGGGCTACTTTCACACTAGCGTTTTTAAATTCCGGTATTGAGTTCCGTCATAGGGGTTCAATACCGGAAAAAAACGCTTCAGTTTAGTCCCCATTCATTGTCAATGGGGACAAAACTGAACTGAAGACAACGGAATGCTCCTGAAAGCATTCCGTTCCGTCTTCAGACCGGAGAACAAACCGCAGCATGCTGCGGTTTTCTCTCCGGTCCAGGCATCCGCACCAAGACGGATCCGGAATGACCCCCAATGCAAATCAATGGGGACGGATCCGTTTGGTGTGACCAACATGGTAAACGGATCTGCCCTCCATTGACTTTCAATGGAGTTCAGGACGGATCTGTAACCACAGACAGACAGACAGACATACATACACACACATACACACACATACACACAAACACATACATACTTACATACTCCAGGCATGCCGCACGTCTTCATGCCCAGGAGGCGCGCCGCTATGACGATTCCCTACAGCACCCAGCAGAGGGCGCTGTGGGGAATCGTCATAGCTGCGCGCCTCCTGGGCGTGAAGACGTGCGGCCTGCCTGCCTGCCTGCCTGGAGTATGTAAGTATGTATGTGTTTGTGTGTATGTGTATGTGTGTGTGTATTGTATATGGTACTGTATGACATGTGTGGGGCCGGAACGCGGTGCCGGCCCCACACATGTCGCTGCGGCAGTCTGGATCCGACGGCACCCTTCACCTGCCGGATCCGGACTGCCGCTAGTGTGAAAGAGGCCTAAGGGTACTTTCACACTAGCGTTATTGTTTTCCGGTATTGAGTTCCGTCATAGGGGCTCAATACCGGAAAAAAACGCTTCAGTTTTGTCCCTATTCATTTTCAATGGGGACAAAACTGAACTGAACAGAACGCTCCAAAATGCATTCCGTTCAGTTTAGCTGCGTCCCCAGGCCGGAGAGCAAAACGCAACATGTTGTATTTTGCTTTCCGTCCTGGAGATCCGGAGCAAGACGGATCCGTCATGACCCACAATGCAAGTCAATGGGGAAGAATCCGTTCTGTCTGACAGAATAGAAACCGGATCCGTCCTCCATTGACTTTCAATAGAGTTAATGACGGATCTGTCCCAGCAATGTTAAAGATAATACAACCGGATCCATTCATAACGGATCCATATGGTTGTATTATCAGTAACGGAAGCATTATTGCTGAACCCTGCCGGATCCAGCAATAATGCCAGTGTGAAAGTAGCCTAAGAGCAATATGGATGCCTTGGTGGAAAGTTGTGTAGAGAAGTGGAAAAAATGTCAGCTATGATCTCACAAGATACTTGGTTGAGTGTCGTCCTAGAATCTCTGGTAATAATACAATTAGATTATCCCAATTATTTCTTCTTTATAATTTATATTATACTCTTAGGCTCGTGAATAAGATTGATCCAAGTAAGGGTGCATTCATACGACTGTCCATGCCCAATTTGTGGACCTCAAATCATACATCCACAAAACACGGGATTTGGCTATGTGCACCCCTTTGACTTTATATACCCTTTTTTTAATGGCGGCTTAGCCTAAGCGCTGCATGGGTCTCCATTGCAGTTTAGAGCAGCTGTTGTCTTATGAAGCGCCGATTCTGGCTGTTTAACCCCTTATATGGCAGACCATGGCTCCCTCTTTTAGGTATCAGCACCGCCATGATTGAGATTGCAGGTTGCTGATGTGTGACAGCCTGGGAACCAGTGAAGGTGTCCAGTCATGCATTTAGGGGGTCATTTATTATACAGAAATACACCTACATTAGGTGTAATTCTGGGGCAGATTGCAACGCAGCAGTTAGTTGCGCTGCAGTCTGCGACTTTTCCCCACTCACGCCAAGTCTAAAACAGTGGCGTGGGCGGGGATGGGCCGCTAGGCCCGCCTCATTCATCATTTTCTATGCCTGTTTTAGGCGTAGAAAATGGTTTAAATGTAAGACGGCAAGGAAGCTGTTTTACATTTAGGCTGGCGATGGATGCACCAAAGTTATGTAGAGGCCGGCACCTCTTCATAACTTCGGCTGATCCACCGCCAAATATAGGGGTTATTAAAACCAGCGTCTAAAATGCCTAAATGCCCTTAGTGTATGCCTATTAAGTCTAATAGATTGCCTGACTTTCATACTGACAGCATAATACACTCTATTACATAAGTAGTTCAGTGTATTATATAAGCGATCAGACTAATTAATGAGTCTATGTATGCAGCAATGCTCATTAACAATATTTAGCACAGTGGGAACAATGGTCCACACACTAAACTTTCCCTCCGTCGCAGATATGTTGCATTGCGGGCCAGACTTCCTGATGGCAACTATTGGTGAGACCACAGGAAGATTGTACCATATATGGTCAACTCTTGGTAATGAGATGTAGAACATCTCCGTAAAAATTCCCAATTTTTTCACATGAAGTCACATCTCCATATGGTTTGATATGGAATTAAAGGATGGGGGGGATGTATTGTATGGACCCATGTACAAATCTGTAATACATCGGTGGGCATGAGCACTGAGAAGAAGACCCACTGAGGGAACATGGAGAGACAGATGTTTCACCCAACATCAATGTTAGTGAGGAGCCATGGCTGTCTTTAGGTGCTAGTCTCCTGTATGGTATTAGATATTACTATGATATATCTCCTTGTTTTTCCTTCAATATCCACTGTAGTTTGAGGTTGGCCATTGTACATTCTTACTCAATAATGGTTGACAGCTAATGACCCTGTGCAGTATGATGAACGTCTGAACTGCATTTTAATGATATGATATTGGATTATACTATATTGTGAATATTACACTCTAGAGGTAATATATCCTGCATTGTTTCTGTTTTACAGGCATTGGTGATACAGACCTGACCCTACAAAATATTCACTAGTTCAAAAAATAAAATCAACTTTATTGCATTTTGGTGTCCATAATTTCTGGAAGGCCAAGATCTAGACTGAGCAGAGAACATTTTGATGCTATTTTGTAAGTTTATGTTGTGCAATTCCTTTTGAGATCACATTTCACTTTAAAGATCCGAATGTTTTTGGATAAGGTTATGTTATCATGATGGAATTGCTAATTAATGGAGACACCAGCTCCATGATAAGGAAGCTTGCCTCGCCTCGTTAACATTTGAAAGGCCGTGTTAGTTGGGCAATACTTAGATGTTTGGATTCACAACTGGAAACAGTTGAAGATTAACACAAAAACCAAACAAAAATATCAAATATCTGTCCAACAGAAAAGTTTTGATTCTGTCCTGGTAAAATTTCTTTTTTATTAAACCACAAGTATTATTATAGTTGCTTAATTTTTAGATAACATTTTAAGTTAAAATACTTATAATACTAAGGCCTCATGCAGACGACTGTATTTTGGTCTGGTATCTTTTTGGGCATTTTTTCTCAACCCTATCTATGAAGTGGGCTATTTTCACCTGCAATACAGAAAACCATTGGACATGATCAGACACAGATCGTGTATACATAAGGGCTAATACCTCTAAATTAATAACCATTTATGGTCAGGATGACACCTGGCTCCTAAACAAGTTACATAATGTTTTTTGTGTAATATTGATTTCATTTTCAGACATTTAGGGGGTCATTTAGTAAGACGGGTGTTTTAGACGTCGATCTTAATAAACCCCTGCGCTGGCGGTGGACCCGCCAAAGTTATGAAGAGGTGCCGGCCTCTACATAACTTTGGCAGATCCACCACCGCTTGGAAATGTAAGACAGCTTCCTAGCTGTCTTACATTTAGACTTTTTGTAGAAAATTGTAAATGAGACGGGCCAGCATTCCACACCCATTTTTTTTTAGACTTGGCATGCACTGCAATCTGACCTAAAATACACCTAATATAAGCGTATTTCAGCTTCATACATGACCCTCTTATTTCTTTACTATTATTTAGAAATGTAAGGTTTGGTAACGCATTTAAGGAGTCTGGATAAGGAATAATTCCAGTGTAAAACTCCAAATTTCTTATTCATGAGATTTGCAAATGTTCTAGGAACCACGGTTATTGTTTCATGGCTTTCGCAGTAATTACTGAGGCACCACTTCCATGATAAGGAATAATTGCCTTTTCTACATCTGAGATTCATGCTTGGTCAGGGGCTATGTACAGTAGATAAGAGGAGTTCAGGACGGATCCGTAACCACAGACAGACAGACAGACATACATACATACACACACACACATACATACTTACATACTCCAGGCAGGCAGGCCGCACGTCTTCATGCCCAGGAGGAGCGCCGCTATGGCGGTTCCCTACAGCGGCCAGCAGAGGGCGCTGTGGGGAATCGTCATAGCTGCGCGCCTCCTGGGCGTGGAGACGTGCGGCCTGCCTGCCTGGAGTATGTAAATATGTATGTGTTTGTGTGTATGTGTGTGTGTATTGTATATAGTTTACAGCAGCTGTTGTCTTATGAAGTGCCGATTCTGGCTGTTTAACCCCTATATGTCAGGGCCAATATGAACCATGGCAGACCATGGCTCCCTCTTTTAGGTATCAGCACCGCCATGATTGAGATTGCAGGTTGCTGATGTGTGACAGCTTGGGAACCAGTGAAGGTGTCCAGTCAGGCATTTAGGGGGTCATTTATTATACAGAAATACACCTACATTAGGTGTAATTCTGGGGCAGATTGCAGTGCAACAGTTAGTTGCGCTGCAGTCTGTGACTTTTCCCCACTCACGCCAAGTCTAAAACAGTGGCGTGGGCGGGGATGGGCCGCTAGTGCCGTCTCATTCATCATTTTCTATGCCTGTTTTAGGTGTAGAAAATGGTTTAAATGTAAGACGGCAAGGAAGCTGTTTTACATTTAGACTGGCGATGGATGCACCAAAGTTATGTAGAGGCTGGCACCTCTTCATAACTTCGGCTGATCCACCGCCAAATATAGGGTTTATTAAAACCAGCGTCTAAAATGCCTTAATAAATGACCCCTTAGTGTATGCCTATTAAGCCTAATAGATTACCTGACTTTCATACTGACAGCATAATACACTCTATTACATAATAGAGATCAATGTCCCTTTGTGGGATTAGTAAATGGTAAAAGAAGAATAAGAAGTTTTTATTTTAAAAATTCCAAGGTAAAAACACACACACACACACACACACACACCTTTTTCTATTGAAAAAACTGCTTCCTCCACAAATTTGGTATCACCACATCCCTAACAATCCGAACAATACAATTAGCGTGTATTTGTCCCTCACCGTGAACGCCGTAAAAAAACAAAACAAAAATATGCCAGAATTATTTGCCACCAAAAAGGGAATCAAAAGTGATCAAAATTTCATATACGCCCCAAAATGATACTAATGAAAACCACAAGTCATGTGATAAAAACAAGCCCTCATAAGTTATACATTGTAACTCTTGAATGGAGACCATCAAGAAATGGAAAAAGTTGAGTGGCCCTAATGGGTTAATAACCTCACCTTTCTGCTCTTGAACTGATGTTTGAGGCTGGAAGGCGTCACATTTACTTACAGAACAATGGTTTCTATGTTTGGACTTGAGTCGAATAGTTAGACCGGCAGTTGGTAAAGTGACAGTCGCACACAATAGACTGTCTTTCAACTAATTATTCAGCACTGGTAATAAGACGGCTCCATGGGAATCAAGATTTGCAAGATAACAAATGCCCCCCCCCCATGTAATCTGCATTTTAAGTTGTCTGTTATGTAAGATAGTGGTGGTGGGGAGTGAAACAAATGAGGAGAAGGAGGCTCTTCAGATCTCTTTTCTGCATCCTGCCCATCCCGGAAAGTTGTACATCGGCCGATGCCCAGGCAATTACTAGGGACCAGGGGCGTAACTACCATAGCGGCAGACCGTGTGACTCCTATGGGGTCCAGAACAAGAGGGGGCCCAGTCTTAGTTGGGATTATCTCCTCTTCTACTTGGGGTGAAAACTTGGTCAGGACTCTACTCTTTACCCTCGACACTTTTATTAAATGAGGCAGTGGAAAAAATAGCCAAAGGGTCATTAAAAGTGGTTTAGGTGGAAACCCTTCTGTGTGTGGGGTCTGGTTAGATTCTTGGTATGGGGCCCTTACTTCTCTATGTACGCCACTGCTAGGAACAAACTAAACCAACCTAATAATTGCCTCATCGCTGGCGGAAGTGATGTGTAGCAATCATTCCCTGTATATGGGGAGGAGCGATCGCTGCTGCCATGGTTCATCCTCATACACATTCTATTCCTGTTTGCATGATGGTAATGTACAGCCAGGAAGGATTCTATGTACCGCATCACCCGATGAATGAGTATTTGTTAGTTCATTGAGTGATCGGTGGCACGTATACGCAGGGCAACATTCAGGAACGAGCGTTCATATGATCCTTGTAAAAGGCTCTTCCAGGGTACGTCCCCACGTCACAGAAAAGATAGTGAAAATTTTGCTGAAGATTTTTCCGTGGATCCATACGAACGGCAGTAAAAACTGCATATAAGGGGCAGCATGGCGGCTCAGTGGTTAGCACTGGTGCTCTGCAGTGCTGGTTTCAAGGGTCCCAACCCCTTTACATGAAGTGTGAATATTTTACCTGTGTCTACATGAGTTTCCTCCAAAAAGCTAAAAAAAAGAAAAAGTAGGGATGAGCAAACTTCTGTTTTCAAGTTTGGCGTACAAGGTTCGCATTCGGGTTATCTAAGAATTCTGCTATGGATTCTGCTATCTCGGACTGTAACTTATGGCTGATGTTTTTTTCAGGCCTCATGCACACGCCAGTTGCCTGGCCTTGCCCATATTGCTTTATGAACATTGTATCATGGATGCGGACTCAATTACATGAATGGGTCCGCAATCCGGAAGGAGCTGTGAGGAACGGAGGCATGGAACCCCACGGAAGCACTATAGAGTACTTCAGTGGGGTTTCTCTCCATGCCTCCACACCCCCAAAAAAACGGAATATATTCTATTTTTTTTTGCGGTGCGGATGGATCACGGACCCGATTCAAGTTGAACGGGTCTCAATCCATTTGCGGCAGCCACATGAATGGCACCCCTTCATTGAGGACCGCAAATTGGGGTTGTCCAGCCTTTTGCTATTGATGACCTTTCCTCAGGATAGGTCATCAATATCAGATTGGTGGGGGTCTGACACTTGGCGCCCCCACCGATCAGCTGTATGAGGAGACGGCGAACGCAGTGCCATCTCTCTTCCTGCTCACCGCTGTAGGACTATGGTAAAGACCATAGACTGAAGCGGCGAACGGGAAATGAGAAGAGAGACGGCACATGCATAATGCGCACGCCGTCTCCTCATACAGCTGATCAACGGGGGTGCCGGGTGTCAGACCCCCACACAATCTGATATTGATGACCAGTGTGCACACAGCTGGTGCAGGGAGTCAGATCCGTCTGGTTTCTGTTATGCAGGACTTTCTTTTCCATCCTGCATAATGTAAACCAGACGGATCCTTTATACTTGGCCATAGACTTCCATTATGACTGATCACAAAGGAATGCTATTGTCATAGACTTCAATGCACTAGCTAACATTGATGCATCTCCCTGGTTTACTATGCTTGTGTGCTCCCTACTAAAGCACATTATCCATGTGTCAGCTTCCCCTTTGCCCCCCATAACATCATTTAAAAACAAATTGAACAAAATAATCTTATTTTATTTTAAAAAATGACAACAGTAACACTGAAGATCTTACTTCTATATACAACAACTTATCCCGATCACCAGGGTTTGTGAAATATACCAGTTCTTTGAACTTCATTGCTTGCCTTCAAGGCATATCTTTATCCTTGATTTTAATTTCCATTTTCCATTCCAGATCCCTCTCCTCCATCCTGCCCAATTGGTAGTGATGAAGATTCGGTCATGCCAGATCCCTCTCCTCCATCTTGTCCAATAGGTAGTGATGAAGATTCGGTCATGCCAGATCCCTCTCCTCCATCCTGGCCAATAGGTAGCGATGATGTTGATTCCATGCCAGATCCCTCTCCTCCATCTTGCCCAATTGGTAGTGATGAAGATTCGATCATGCCAGATCCCTCTCCTCCATCCTGCCCAATTGGTAGTGATGAAGATTCGGTCATGCCAGATCCCTCTCCTCCATCCTGGCCAATAGGTAGTGATGAAGATTCGGTCATGCCAGATCCCTCTCCTCCATCCTGTCCAATAGGTAGTGATGAAGATTCGGTCATGCCAGATCCCTCTCCTCCATCCTGGCCAATAGGTAGTGATGAAAATTCGGTCATGCCAGATCCCTCTCCTCTATCCTGGCCAATAGGTAGTGATGATGATGAGTCCATGCCAGATCCCTCTCTTCCATCCTGCCCAATAAATGGTAGTATAGATGGTTCCACACTGGATCCCTCTAACTGATGATTGGCAATAAAGATATCTAGAAGAAATAGATAATATGGTTAGAACTGTTACTATGAGATTTTCTTCTTTTACATTTAATCATGCTTGAAAAAAGTTGACTTCAGTTTCCTTATTATTAGACTGATATGGAACCTGTCTCAGCTGCTGCAGAACATCTTTTAAAAGAGCAGCAAGAAAATGATTAACATGAAGTTTCTACTGATGGAGGGTTAAAGCTGTGTGTGGTATGAGGAGATAGGAGCAAAGAATGAAGACCTTCAGAAGGTGGAGAGAGAAATCAGTCATTGTATGGCTTCACCACTGTAGATCAAGACTATGATATATTATGGTTCTAGTAGTGCTCATGTGTATGGATGTATCACATATTGTACATTTTTCTTCAGTAGGATTTGAATGGTGAATCTAATGCAGCGGACAGTCCCCAGTATACAGGAGCACTGGCCCCAATACAGTGAGCCATGCTTTTCTGTATTGGCACCAGATCAAGGCGTCTGCCGCCAGCAAACCACTAGGTAACATGGGGATGAGCAATGGCATAGTGATTGCTCCTCCCCATGCCGTATGTAATAGCAGTGGTCTCCTCCGCTAGCGAGCAGGCGATTGGCGGAAGGAAGCGCTTCCCTCTCGAAAATCGTCTTCCACATCGGGCAGTGTAATACAAGCTTTACCGACTTGAATAGATATGTGAACATTGATGTAGATGGTGATTTTACCAAAGGTCTCAATGACAACACTATACTTAAGGCTAGGTTCACATTACCATTTCATTTTCTATTCTTCTGATCCATCAGAAGAACAGAAAAAACCCTGATCCTTTATTTTAAGCATCCTTTCTGCTGTTATGCCCATTTTTCATCGGTTTTGGCCATTTCCTTCCGAGATGCTTTATTCTAGATGGAAAAAAGTCCTCCACAAAGTCCTCGTTTTCTGTCTAAAATAGCAAATCTCAGGCGGAAATGGCCAAAATGGAAGCAAAATGTGCACAACTTAGCATAACAGATGCTTAAAATAAAGGATCCGTTATTTTTTTGTTCTTCTCATGGTTCAGAAGAATGGAAAATGAAACGGTGACGTGAACCCGGCCTAACAGAAATAAAAACACAAACTTATTGGTAGGTGATTTCACTGTTAAGGAACCATTAAAGGTTAGATGGTAGAAGACACATGGACGTTTTATGTACAAACTCTCTATAGATCATCTGGCAGAGATATGTTATAATGGTGGAAGGTAAGGGTGGGAGACTTACTTGTATCTTCACAGTCTGGGGTTGTACATGAGGTGTCTATGATCACTGTAGGGAAAGAAAAAGTAATGACAGGTAAGAATTGACTTCAATATATAGCAAAGAGTAAAGAATACCAGCACAATAAGATATAAGAGGTATAATGATGAGTCCATGCCAGATCCTTCTCCTCCATCCTGGCCAATGAGTAGTGATAATAATTCGGTCATGCCAGATCCCTCTCCCCCATCCTGGCCAACAGGTAGTGATGATGATTCAGCCATGCCAGATCCTTCTTCCCCATTATGTTAGAATAAGTTATCCCCTATGGATAGGGGATAACTATTAGATCCTACTGCTGGAACCCCCACCAATCATGACAATGGGGGCCCTGTACCCCCTGCAGCCCCCTTGAAATAAACAGAACAGCCAGGTGCGGAATTCTGGAGTGAAAGTATGATAAATCAGGGCCTAGGTTTCCTTTGCATTAGTTCCTGGCCCTGATGTATCATTCCTTCACTCCAGAGTTCTGGCATCTAACACAAAAATAGGACTTTTGCACTTGCTAGCGCAAAATGTTGCAACTTTTTGCTTTTTTACACCACTCACTCCAGTGTTGTGATGTGGGTGGAAAAGTGGGTGCTTTTAACTATTTTAATGAGTTTCTCCAGATTTATCATTGAGACTTTTTTTTTAAGTTGCAAAGAAGTCTCACTCCAGGAGGAGGAAAACTGGAGGAGCTTTTCTAGACAAAAGTGTTAGGTCTAAGGATAAGACACATTTATCAAGTAAACTGAGATATTTGATAAATGTGGCATAAAGTACTCCAAAGCAGACTCAAGAAAAACTGAGTTCAAATTTTCCCCTCATGATTCCCCCCATGAGTCTACAAGATATATATATATATATTACACGTGGACACCCAGCATCACAAATACCTAACACATAAGAAATGGACAATTGCTAAGGATGATATAAATAAGTATGGAGTCATCTTACCTGGAGCAGAGAGGATCTTGGTGAAGCAGCAGAAGGTGAGCAGGGTGGTGAAGTGCATTGTCTTGCCTATATCTGCATCAGTACAGATAAAAGTCAAGTGTGAAGACAAGTCAGGGAAGCCTTTATATAGGAGGACAGTCCTATTGTATGGACGGGGGCTGGGTCACTTTCAGTGAGGGTCTTCTCCTCCATTGGTTATCACAGTCCAAACTAAACAAGCTAGAATGTAACCAGCCAGTCAGACATCAGTCTGAACTTTACCTTTTGTCTTTAGGTCACATCCCAAAAATGCTTCTCTGGTGCATGGTCATCACTTCCAATAATAGAAGATATTGGGGGCCGTTCAAGTTGTCTTCATCACCATCAAATTATTGGTGAATCAGTTGATCATCTGACACCATTTCTCAGTTACATAGGGTCTATACAAGTAAAGTGCAAAGTTAAAAAAGCCTCTATCATTGACAAGAATATCTATCTCCTATCTATCTATCTATCTATCTATCTATCTATCTATCTATCTATCTATCTATCTATCTATCTATCACCCTGCACAGATGAAATAAAAGCAAATAACAGAAAAATGTCTCTCAAGGCATTGATCTGAGAATGAGAATATTTCATCATCTTATATCACAAGTTTGTTTGTGCAAAGAGATTTTTTTTTTGAGGATACTAAAAATGTTTTTACCAGTTGACCTTTTATATGACAAATTTGTGGGTGAGCTTCTCTTTCTCTATAGTGTCATTTACAATAGACGTGTATACATTAGCGTTTATGCTTCAGTCTGCAGATGTATGCAGTGGTTTTCATTTGGGAAGTTAAAGGGGTTATCCCATCTTTGACAATGGGGGCATATCCTAGGATATGCCCCAGTTGTCTTATAGGTGCGGGTCCCACGGTGCGTTCCCATTCGTTTCTGAGAGTGCTGCGGGCGGGCTGCGCCTGGCGGTGGCACAAGATGGGATAACCCCTTTAAGTGATCCTAATATAAGGCACAGGGACTGTTCACATGAAGTATAGAGGAGTATGGCACCGTACTATGGAGATATCCATTCCCCAGCCTGGTAATATAATGTCCAATGGGCCACAATTTTTTGTTTGAAATCCGAAGCAATGGGTGCTGTAGTTTGGCTTTATATTATGGTGAGGTTAGGCTAGATTACTATCTGCGTTTTTAAATCTAGTAGGATGTTCAAATTTCACTGTACCCAGCATAGCTAGATACAGACGTTCACACCAGACCCCATTGACCGGAGGTGGTCTGGTCGGGTTCTGGCATGAGTGGAGTGGATCTGGCATGTGTCAATAAGGACACGGTGATGAATAATTGAGTAGAAATGAAGAAGAAATGTATAATGCCCCTGGCAGAGATCAGCAAATTGATTCTAAACCAATTGAATTTGTTTGGAATTTTCGCAAAATTTAAAACTTTTGAGATTTGTTTTGGACTAATCGTTCAAGATGGGGAAGACCATTTTACAGATCAGAGGACATTTTTTACTGGCCGCTACCATCCCTTTACACAGTCATATATGCCACTGTCACCCTGACATTACTAATGCTGTCTTGGAAAGGGCTTGATATAGTCCTAGGAGACCCCAGAGTATCATACATGACTTCTCACAGCCATTGGAAAACGTTCAATTTGGGTCAAATTTATTTACACCCGAACTAAATTTGACGACTCAAACCTGAAATTAATTTTTTAAAAATTTGCCCATGTCTAGTCACTGGTGATATAGTAGCCCCCACTTTGTATTTCAGGAGGTCTCATAGACACAACTGCTAATTTAAATCTTATTTTTCTCCTTTCTTTTTAACTATTGGACTTATCATCTCTTTGGTCCAGAAAGTGAGGGTCGAATAATAAGTTTGTAAAACAAGTGCTAATTTAAGGCCTGTTCATGCACCACACCCCAGGGCAGCCGATGTGTAAATGAAGCAGGTATTTTATGTGCTAATGATACTCAATAGAGAAAACTAAGCACACAAAAGCCCCGATAAGGTCTGCATACATTCCATTAGAAAATCTGGTCTCAGAGTTAAAAAAAAAAATTGCTGTGCTTTTTAAACCTTTTTTTAATATTTCCCACAATATGAATAAAATAGAAAATTGTAGTTTAAAAAAAATATCTACCAGTAGTGACCAAGAAAAATTTTGAAGCATTGATCAATATCACAGGACGGTAGGCTGAACCAGATGTATTTTTCAGCCTAATAACATCCGTGTATCGTGGACGTGTGCTGTCTGTGGTCTCCACAGAACGCCCACGTACCCAATGACTTTAATGAATGTATTAACACATCAGTGGTTTTCAACGGATCATGGGTCCATCACGGAAACATCTGAAATCGCTTTGAATAATATAATAATCGCTTGTGAATACTATACGGTGTGAGGGCTCCGTATTGTATTAAAATGCATTGCCTCCTATGAGCCGAAGTTATTACTTCATGAAGTCTTGCAAGACTTTGCATAATAACTTCATAAATCAATTCCTACTGTAAAAATTTCGGTTCAGTTCCAAGTGGTACCTCATAGGAGTCAATACATTGTAATAAGGGCATTAATAATGCTAGGGGGCAATAATGGCGTATTAATCATATTGGTGGCACTATAGAGGAGGGATTTGATATCCAGGGGGGACTATGGGGGACATTATATGTACAGAGATCACTACAGGGATTGGGATAAAAAAATAACTAAAAAACAACCCAATGTCACACAACTATTTTAGAGCTGTGATTTGGCTATAAAAACACAACCATATCACTGAAGATTTAAAGTCAAGTTGAAGTCACACGTGATTTGCATTGCCGTCTATGATGGCAACATCTTGTGTGACCAAATACCCAACAGTGTTGGACTTTCTGTGATTGTCACTAGGGATGAGCAAATCGACTTCGCATAATACTTTGTTTGAATACTGTACGTAACGAGCGCTCCATACAGTATTAGAATGTATTGGCCCCTATGAGGTACCACTTGGAACCAAACCTGAGTTCGGGAAATCTTTTTTTACAGTAGAAAGTGATTTATGAAGTTATTGTGCGAAGTCTCGCAAGGCTTAGTCAATTAATAACTTCGGCTCATAGGAGCCAAAACATTCTGATACTGTACGGAGCGCTTGCTCTGTACAGTATTCAAACGAAGTATTATGGGAATCGACTTTGGATGTTTCATCCAAAGTCGATTCGCTCATCCCTAGTGATAATCACAGAAAATCCAACACTGTTGGGTATTTGGTCACGCGAGATGTTGCCATCATAGACAACAATGCCAATCACGTGTGACTTCAACCTGACTTTGACTCTTCTATGATACGGTTGTGTTTTATAGCCAAATCACAGCTTTAAAATAGTTGTGCGACACTGTATTGTTTTTTAATTTTTTTTATCCCAACCCCTGTAGTGATCTCTGTACATATAATGTCCCCATAGTGCCCCCTGGATATCATATCCCTCCTCCATAGTGCCAACAGTATTATTAATACCTCATTAGTGCCCCCAGTATTATTAATGCCCCTATTAGCGCCCCTGATATTATTAATGTCCCCTTTTGTGACTCCCACTACTATGGCCCCCCATAATGGCCCCCAGTATTATGAATACCACCCTTAGTGGCTCCCAGTATTGGCTCCCAATTCAGCTTGTGTAAAAAAAAGAAGCAAAATATATAATAATAATAATCTTCTCCTCCACTTGCACACACAGAGACACTCACTCTTCACTGGGTGTAGCAGAAAAGGACAAGGACCGGCGCTCCCAGTGTGAAGACGTCATCATGCTGGGAACGTCAGGTCCTGCTGCTTCTAGTAAAGAGCCAATGTCCCTGCTCATGTAAGTGGATGAAGTGAGTTTTATTATTATGATTATTATTTATTTTATTTAAAAGACCAAATATAAAAGACCAAATTTACCCAATTTTAACAGCCATTAGATTGGAGCACTCATGTCTAAACGGCCATTAAAAATGGTCCTATTGAATTCAATGGGTTTTATCTGGCCGTGTAAACGGCCAAAAATAGGACAGGTCCTATTTTTTGATGGCCGCTGTTCACTGACCATTTAAAAAAACAACCATGTGAATAGTCCCACTAACTTCATTTTAAATTAATTTTAAAAATGGCTGCGTGATGGGCGTTACAAAAACATTGTGTGAATGTGGCCTTACGATGCAACAAAGAACGTGAAAAGTTAGCCAGCTAATAAGTGGTGTAAAACTAGACTTGACAGCCTGAAGATGCGAATATATCATGCAGCACCAGACACAAGGATACGTCTGGTGAATCTTTAGACTGTAAAGTCTAAGTGTCCTTAACACAGGGGCAATTTGGGCATGTGCTAAAATATAAAATTATCACTCTTTTGCCAGGCTTGATGCAGAGTGAATGAGGGACAAACAGTGCCATATATGATCATTCGTCCCTCATTCAGTCTGCATATTTTTGCAAGGGACAATTTGCTGCCATGAGAGATGATTCTTTCCTAATTTTTGTGGGTCACAAAACAGAGATTGAGAGCAAGCGCTTTGCACTCCCCACCTTCACAGAGCCGTAACTTTTTTATTTTTCTGTTCACATAGCTATATGAGGGCTTGTTTTTTGCGGGACAAGCTGTACTTTCCAACACCACCCTTTAATATTGCATAGAATGTAGTGGGAAGTGGGAAAAATTATTCCAAAGGTGGTTGAATTGGGAAAAAACGCAATTTTGCCACAGTTTTACGGTTTTTTTTTAACGGTGTTCATTATGCAGTAAATCCAACTTGGGATCTTCATTATCTAGGTCAGTACGAAACCTGCGATACCACATATGTATAGTTTTCCTTGCATTTTGATAATGAAAAATAAATAAATAAAAAGTTGTTAATTATTTTTTTTTGCTGTCATTTTCTGACCCCTACAACTTTTTTGTAGTTATGTGTGCGGAGCTCTATGAGGCCTCATTTTCTGTGCGGTAATCTGTACTTTTCATTAATACCGTTCTGGGGCGTGTAAAACTTTTTGATAACTTTTTATTTATTTTTTTATGGTAGGAGAAGCGACCAAAAAAAGGTAAATTGGCCATTTTGACCCTTTTTTCATTTCGCCTTTTTCTGTATGGGATTAAAACTTTTATATTTTGATAGTACAGGCATTTTTGCATGCAGCGATACCCATGATGTGTATTTTTTTTTTTAAATGTAAGTTTTTTATTTTCATTTTGGGTAAAGGCAAGTTATTTGATTCTTTTTTATTTTTTTCTTCATTTTTTTTTTAATTTTCGAAACTTTTTTTTCCCCATAGGGAACTATAACAAGCAATCATTAGACTGCTATTGTCTTAGACTCCAATGCACTAGCTAACATTGATGCATCTCCCTGGTTTACTATGCTTGTGTGCTCCCTACTCAAGCACATTATCCATGTGTCAGCTTCCCCTTTCCCCCCCATACCATTATTTACGAACAAATTGAACAAAATATTCTCTTTTTATTTAGAAAAATGACAACAATAACACTGAAGATCTCACTTCTATATACAGCAGCTTATCCCGATCACCAGGGTTTGTGAAATATACCAGTTCTTTGAACTTCATTGCTTTCCTTCAAGGCATCTTTATCGTTCATTTTAATTTCCACTTTCCATTCCAGACCCCTCTCCTCCATCCCGACCAATAGGTGATGTGATGATAGAGCCATGCCAGATCACTCTCCTCCATCCTGGCCAATAGGTGATGGTGATGATGAAGCCATGCCAGATCCCTCTCCTCCATCGTGGCCAATAGGTGATGGTGATGATGAAGCCATGCCAGATCCCTCTCCTCCATCGTGGCCAATAGGTGATGGTGATGATGAAGCCATGCCAGATCCCTCTCCACCATCCTGGCCAATAAGTGATGGTGATGATGGTGAGGAAATCTCTGGAAGCAGACTTGCGTGAGTTGGAGGCTGCATTAAAAGCGTGTTCAGGAAACTCTGCTCCTGGGTCTGATGGCCTTCCCTACGAATTTTATCGCAAATATGCTGAATCCATCCTGCCGTGTCTCCTGACTGTAATTGTTGAGTCATTGGAAAGTGGTGCCGTACCTGAATCAATGATGGAAGTGGTAATTATATTAATATTGAAAAAGGGGAAAGATCTGGATGGGGTCACATAGACCTATGTCACTCTTAAATACTGATGCTAAGCTTCTTTCAAGAATGTTGGCTATAAGACTCTCTAGAGTTATTTCCTCAATTATACACCCTGATCAGAATGGGTTTATCCCTGGGGGGAGTTCCCACTCCATCCTGTCTTTGGACTCGTTCGACATGGTGGAGTGAAAATTGCTATGGAAAGTCATGGGAAGGATGGGATTCGGCAGCAAGTTTAGAAATATAGTTAGGCTCCTTTATAGTTCCCCTACGGCAAGACTGAATTTAAATGGTAGCTTGATCCTGAGCTTTATCTTGTCTAGAGGCACTCGTCAAGGCTGTCCATTATCGCCTCTTTTGTTTGATATCGAGCCTTTGGCACTTAGTGTTAGGCAGGATATAGGGGTTGAGGGGTTTGGTATCCTGGGTCTGGAGGAACGGATTTCCCTATACGCCAACGATGTTTTATTTTTTATGACTCATACTAATACCACTCTTCCAAGAATTATTTGTTTAGTGAACTGTTTTGGGGAAGTCTCTTGTCTAGATATTAATTGGACAAAAACTACACTTATGCCACTTGATAGATTTGACAATTTAGACGAGGGAGCTAAAAGTGGTTGAGTCATTTGAATATTTAGGCATAATGATATCCCCCAGGATTAAAGGGGTTGTCCATTTTCAGAGCTGAACCTGGACATACCCACATTTTCACCCAGGCAGCCCCCTGTTCATGCTCCGATGTGTTCCCTTGCCATGCGCTAGGTCGCACAGGGCAAGGGCTTTCTTAGGCCTCTTTCACACTAGCGGCAGTCCGGATCCGGCAGGTGAAGGGTGCCGTCGGATCCAGACTGCCGCAGGGACATGTGTGGGACCGTAACCACGTTCCGGCCCCACACATGTCACACAATACCATATACAGACATACACACACATACACACAAACACATACATACTTACATACTCCAGGCAGGCAGGCTGCACGTCTTCACGCCCAGGAGGCGCGCAGCTATGACCTCTCTTCTGGGCGCTGTAGGGAATCGTCATAGTGACGCGCCTCCTGGGCATGAAGATGTGCGGCCTGCCTGCCTGGAGTATGTAAGTATGTATGTGTTTGTGTGTATGTGTGTGTATGTCTGTATGTATGTCTGTATGTGTAGGTGACGGATCCGTCCTGAACTCCATTGAAAGTCAATGGAGGACGGATCCGTCTGGTGTGACCACAATGGTAAACGGATCCGCCCCTTTGCATTGGGGGTCATTCCGGATCTGTCTTGGTGCGGATGCCTGGACCGGAGAGAAAACCGCTGCATGCTGCGGTTTGTTCTCCGGTCTGAAGACGGAACGGAATGCTTTCAGGAGCATTCCGTTGTCTTCAGTTCAGTTTTGTCCCCATTGACAATAAATGGGGACAAAACTGAAGCTTTTTTTTCCGGTATTGAGCCCCTATGACGGAACTCAATACCGGAATTTAAAAACGCTAGTGTGAAAGTAGCCTTATTTACAAACAACGAACTGCCGGGCTGCGGCTTCCGCCCAGCAGTGTGTTTGGTGATGTCACTGGCTCTGATGGGCCGGCTTTACTGCTGCCCTAGCGCTGACATCGCCGAGCTCACTGCTGGGAAGAAGCCTCCACCTGGCAGAGCCTGGTTCATCACCAAAACTGGGCAAAATGCATTTGCCCTGCGCTATTTCATGCTCATGCACTTCATGCTCCGATGCTCTTGTCAGGCAGGCTGCCTGGATTAAATATTCTGGGTATGTCCCTTTAAGGACTTTACTCAGCTCAACCTGATCCCTTTGATACACAAACTGAGATCTAAACTTACAATCTTACTAAACTTACAAAGTTGCGATTACCCCTCTCTAGAGCAGATAGAATAGCCCTGGTTAAGATGGTGATTCTCCCACAACTTCTCTATATCCTCAGGAACTCTCCAGTTTGGATTGAGGATAAGTTTTTAAAACTGATTGAGAGAATGATTAAAGACCTACTTTGGTGAAGAAAGCGAGTCAGATTAAAACTGGATTATTTTTATATGCCACTGGAGCAGGGAGGCGTAAACCTTCCCTTCTTCAAGGGCTATTTTATAGCTGGTCAGTTATGGCGACTTTCCTATCGGGAGAATAGCCCTGTGTATAAGACTCTGGTGGAGCGGTCACCATTTGATAATATATTTACCCTGTTGGAATCTGGGCATTTAACTAAGGCTGAACAAGATTATAGACAGACTGGTAAATTATTCTCTAGAGCGTGGTCTACTATCAGAAGATGGCTGGAAATTAAAGGATCTCTCATGTGTACTCCCCTTTGGCACAATTTTTTTTACAGGATGTTGATCAGATGGTGACAAGTTTTGGCAAAATAGTAACATTAAAGGGGTTCTGCAGTTGTTTTAAACTGATGATCTATCTTTTGGATAGATTTTGGATAGATCATCAGCATGTGATTGGCAGGGGTCCGACACCCGGGACTCCCGCCGATCACCTGTTTGAGAAGGCATTGGCACTCCAGGAGCGCTGCAGCCTTCTCACTGTTTCCCTCAGGCCCCTTAGTGACATCACGACTAGTATCACTGATCTGGCGCTGGCCTCCATTCAAATGAACAGAGCTTAGCCCCGTCCAGGCCAGTGATTCTAGTCGTGACGTCACTGGGCCTGAGGGAAACACAGAGAACACTGTGGCGCTCCTGGAGCACAGCTGCCTTCACAAACAGGTGATTGGCGAGTGACTCTGGACCCCAGCCGATCAGATGCTGATGATCTATCCAGGTGTTAAAGAATGGAGAATTACTTTCTTTTTCTTGTTTAGCACAGTTGGAGAATTTAGTTAATTTGACCTGGTTTAGATATTTTCAGATTCGTTCTGCACTTTCTAAGGTAAAAGAAACCCTTGTTGTTTGAGATTCTTCTCCTCTGAATGATTTGATTGGGGGTCTTGAACAGAAGGTCAAGATCTCACACTTATTGTATTGTCTCCTTTGCTGGCTGGATTCATTTTTCCATCACATTATACACTGTTTGTTTCCATGGTTACAGACCACCTTGCAATCCATCAGTGGTGGTCGTGCTTGCTCACTATAAGAAAAGGTGCTGGCCTCTCTGGTGGTCAAGTCCACGGGAGTGGGCATAGGGTCGTGCGTTTTCCTACAGTGTAAGTACGACCACCAATGATGGATTGCAGGGTGGATGTAACCACGAAAACAAGCAGTGTATAATGTGATGGAAAAATGAATGAAGCCAGTAATGGAGGCTATATGGATAATAACAATATATTAGTAACTGCCTTGTATTAACTCTCTCTAAATTTCTCTACACAATAAATGTTATTTCCTGAAGTGACACAACCCATTTAAGTCACTTTTTGGTAAGGTTGTCTCCCCTGGTCAAACTGTCTGGGGAATTGACTGCCCAGTGGTCACACTAGAGGCGTGGGGAAATTTATGAAGTTATTATAGGTTAGTATCACACAATTTGAATCATGTTTTAGTACATTTTAATATTTTGCAGACTGTACATCATGGCTTAATAAACGGGGTCTACAAGTGTCTTCTAATTGCCCACGATGTGAATCACAAAAGGCAAATTTTCTTCATATGTTTTGGTTTTGTTCTGATTTGAAAGTTTACTGGAGGTTAATTTATAATTTATTTACCCAAGAATTGAGCCTAACGGTCCCCTTTTCTGCTGAGTGCTGGATACTGGGTGATCTCTCTAAGGTAAATTGTTATAAATACAAAAAGATCATTTTGACCAGGATTATGTTTTTGGCCAGACTTTTGATTACGAGTCTGGTTTTCAAACAATACCCGAAAATTAAAAACTGGTTGTATTTGGTAAATAAGGTTAAGAGCTAGGAAAAGGTTTTGTATAAACAAAGAAATACGGAGGATAAATGGACTAAGGTGTGGGGAGATTGGAGGTTTTAGGTTATTCTATCCTTTCTCTGTTTTTTTTTTGCCCCCCCTTCTCCCCCGCTCCCCTTTTCTTTAGGGGAGATTAGAGACGCATCACAAAGGTAGGGTGGGATGGTTGGGAAGTATGGGGTTTGGTATAGGATATACAATGTTTTTGATTGGTTTTGTATTTGTTTTAATCATGATGTTTCTCAAATAAAAAATCTTAAATAAAAAAGAGAGTCTATGCCAGATCCCTCTCCTCCATCCTGGCCAATAGGTAGTGATGTTGATGAGTCCATGCCAGATCCCTCTCCTCCATCCTGGCCAATAGGTAGTGATGATGATGAGTCCATGCCAGATCCCTCTCCTCCATCCTGTCCAATAGGTGGTGATGATGATCAGTCCATGCCAGATCCCTCTCCTCCATCCTGGCCAATAGGTGGTGATGATGAGTCCATGCCAGATCCCTCTCCTCCATCCTGGCCAATAGGTAGTGATGTTGATGAGTCCATGCCAGATCCCTCTCCTCCATCCTGGCCAATAGGTAGTGATGATGATGAGTCCATGCCAGATCCCTCTCCTCCATCCTGGCCAATAGGTGGTGATGATGATGATGAGTCCATGCCAGATCCCTCTCCTCCATCCTGGCCAATAGGCAGTGATGATGAAGAGTCCATGCCAGATCCCTCTCCTCCATCCTGGCCAATAGGTAGTGATGATGCAGAGTCCATGCCAGAACCCTCTCCTACATCCTGGCCAATAGGCAGTGATGATGAAGAGTCCATACCAGATCCCTCTCCTCCATCCTGGCCAATAGGTAGTGATGATGAAGAGTCCATGCCAGATCCCTCTCCTCCATCCTGGCCAATAGGTAGTGATGATGATGAGACCATGCCAGATCCCTCCCCTTCATCCCGGCCAATGAGTAGTGATAATAATTCGGTCATGCCAGATCCCTCTCCCCCATCCTGGCCAATAGGTAGTGATGATGATGAGTCCATGCCAGATCCCTCTCCTCCATCCTGGCCAATAGGTAGTGATGATGATGAGACCATGCCAGATCCCTCCCCTTCATCCCGGCCAATGAGTAGTGATAATAATTCGGTCATGCCAGATCCCTCTCCCCCATCCTGGCCAATAGGTAGTGATGATGATGAGTCCATGCCAGATCCCTCTCCCCCATCCTGGCCAATAGGTAGTGATGATGATGAGTCCATGCCAGATCCCTCTCTTCCATCCTGCCCAATAAATGGTAGTATAGATGGTTCCACACCGGATCCCTCTAACTGATGATTGGCAATAAAGATATCTAGAAGAAATAGATAATATGGTTAGTACTGTGGCTATGAGATTTTCTTCATTTACATTTAATCATGCTTTAAAAAGTTGACTTCAGTTTCCTTCAAAATACAATAGAGTACTTATTATTAGACTGATATGGAACCTGACTCAGCTGCTGCAGAACATCTTTTAAAAGAGCAGCAAGAAAAGGATTAACATGAAGCTTCTACTGATGGAGGGTTAAAGCTGTGTCTGGTATGAGGCGATAGGAGCAAAGAAGGAAGACCTTCAGAAGGTGGAGAGAGAAATCGGTCATTGTATGGCTTCACCACTGTAGATCAAGACTGTGATATATTATGGTTCTAGTATTGCGGGTGTATTCAGAATGTGTATCACATATTGTATGTTTTTTTTCTTCAGGAGGATTCGAATGGTGAATCTAATGTAGTGGACATTCCCAGTATACAAAAGCACTGGTGTATACAGGCGTGCATTTCTGTATTGTGCACTCCAGCATGGATAGAAATGCATAGACCTGTGTGCAACACACCTCATCAAAAGATCAGTGGATTACCATTGTGGAGAAATTTAAAATATTTTTATCAGCTTAGACCATTGATATAGAAAAATGATTTTTGTGGTTCCCAACCATAAGGATGTCTATCCCTGGCATGCAATATCACCGACATTTTATCTAAGCAAGATCTACTCAATGATTTAAATGTGGAAAATAAAGATGTGGGAAAAAAACATTTTAACATCTTCTGTGCCGAGATAAATGTCCTATGGCATATTTTATATGGATTTCTGCTTAGTGCATTGATTTCAAGGCCATGTGAGGAATTAAATCACCGCTTTCATTAATGTCTACATTCTTAAAGGGGACATATCCCTGTTTTCACCCAGGTATCCCCCTTTATGCTCCTATGCGCTCCTTTGCCCTGCACTTAATTGCGCAGGACAAAGGCTTTTTGTTTAGATCTGGTGACGTACTGGACTCTCCATGGGGAAAGCTAGGTGGAGGCTAATTGTTAGGCTTTAGCGCTCCTCTAGCCTGAAAAACGGCTAGATCAGCGCTAAAGCCTGCCCATCAGTGCCGGTGATATCACCGTGAATACTGCTAGGCTGAAGCCTCCGCCTAGCAGTGTAAAAATATAAACAAAAAAGCCCTTTTCCTGCATGACACAGCTCAGGGCAAGGGAGAACATCGGAGCATGAAATGTTCATGTCATATGGGTCGAAGGGGTGAACATAGGGGTATTTCCGGGTTCAGCTTTGAACCCAGACAACCCCTTTAAGCCAGTATTACACTGACAAATTTTTCATCAGGTAATTGCTAACGAGTGTTTGTATAAACGCTAGTTAGTGATCATCTGGCAGTGTAATACTGCCGACGATTGCCCAATGAATGAGCAAACGCTCGATCATAGGGCAATCCGAATCTTTTGACATGTTAAAAAATTCTAGTTTGCAGGCGCCAGGTCAAGGTGTCTAATAACGATCTGCCGCCAGCAAACCATTAGATAGCATGGGAATGAGCAATGGCGTAGCGATCACTCCTCCCCATGGTACAGGAGATCACTGCATGTAATAGCAGTGGTTGCCTCTGCTAGCGAGCAGGCGAGTGCTGGGAGGGAATGCTTCCCTCCCGACAATCGTTTGCCACATCGGGCTGTGTAATGCAGGCTTTACTGACTTATATAGATGTGAACATTGATGTAGATGGTGATTTTACAGAAGGTCTGAATGACAACACTACACTTAAAGGGAGTCTTTCACCTGTTTAACTAACAGCAGTGCCCCACAGAAGATTGCAGACACATCTCAGACATACCTGTGTGCACTGTGTGTGTATTACATGTCCAGATAAAGCACTTTAATTCTGCTGGAAAACAGCTCCCCAGTGCCCAGCTGAAAGTGAAACTAAAAAATGTTTTCTCTCCTGACTCGATTTCTAACAGCTATATCTTCTGATATATTGGGTATAATGCTGTGATTTTGGTATCATTTGAAAGCTTGGAATGCCAGCTTTCAAAAAGGTCTTTCTATCTGCTTCCAATCCCAAGATATGAGCAGCTAAAGCAGCCCTCCCCTCTTCAGTCTGGTTTGCTTTGGGCACTTACAGCAGCAGAGCTGGGCAGATATTTTCCTGCACTGCAGAATAAAAGTGCTTTTCCTGAACATGTAATACAAACACACAGTGCACACAGGTATGTCTGGGATGTGTATGCAATCTTCTATGGGGCAGTGCTCTTAGTAGTATAGGTGAAAAACAGGTGAAAGACTCCCTTTAAGGCTAGGTTCACGTGACCATTTCATTTTTCATTCTTCTAATCCATCAATAGAACAGAATAAAAACATGATCCTTTATTTTAAGCATCATTTCTGCTTTTATGCTTATTTTGCATCCGTTTTGGCCATTTCCATCTGAGATGCTTTATTTTAGATGGAAAAAAGTCCTCCAAAGTCCTTTTCTTTCTGTCTAAAACTGCCAATCTTAGACAGAAATGGCAAAAATGAAAGCAAAATGTGCACAACTGAGCATAACTTGATCCAGATATTTAATTGCGAAATAAAAAGTAACTTTTATTAAATATGTTAAAACTGCTAACATGTGAGCTTAAAGGGGTTCTCCGGGAATTAAGAAAACGAAAATATTACTTTATTATAAATCTATTCCCAAATACCTTTTATTAGTTATAGTGGCTCATTTTGTCTAGGGAGCAATCATTAGGAGAAACAAAATGGCCGCCGTCCTATTAGTACACACAGAACCTGTCCTAATCACACATGAGGACAAGTTACTTCACAACACTGAGGTAAAGAGCTGTCTCATCCTCCTCTGCTCTACTTGTCAGGGATTATGATCCCAAATACAGATGATAAGATCTTTAGCTGAATCTCTATAGGAATGGAGTTCGTGAGCAAATTTGGCTGATGAGCAGCAGCTCTTGTATACAGTCTCCATTACCACAGTCTATCCTGTCCATCCTCTCTGTACTTCATGTCTCCTGATGAACTCTATGCCTACAGAGATTCAGCTAAGTATAATATTAAACTGCGTACAGGATCATAATCCCTTACAAGCAGAGCAGAGAGGAGGATGAGGCAGCTTTTTACCTCAGTGTTGTGGTATCTTGTCCTCCTGTGTGATTAGGACAGGTTCTGTGTGTACTAATAGGACGGCGGCCATTTTGTTTTTCCTAATGATTGCTCCCCAGACAAAATGAACCATTATAACTAATGTAAGGTTTTTGTGAATATATTTATAATGAAGAAATATTTAAGCATTTTCATTTTCTTAATTCCTGGAGAACCCCTTTAACAAACCTTAAAAATAACTGTTGTCTGTGTCCTAATCTGCTCAGATGCTGTAGCTGAGGTAAACCTGTATAGTCGGTGTGCACCTTCCCACACCACCTAGGTTATGAGACTGCCAGTGACCAGTTAGTTGCACTGGATCACATTTCTGCTTACTCTCCTATTGCCCTATGTCATACTGACACAGACAACAGTTATTTTTAAGGTCCGTTAAGCTCACATGTTAGCAGTTTTAACATATTTAATAAAAGTAATTTTTTTATTTTGCAACTAAATATCTGGGCCAAGTTGGGTAATGGACCTACTGATGGTCAAAAACACATACCAGGAGATTTCACTGTTATGGAACCATTGAAAGCTAATGGTAGAAGACACATGGATGTTTTATGTACAAACTCTCTACAGATCATCTGGTAGAGATACATTATATTGATGGAAGGTAAGGGTGGGAGACTTACTTGTATCTTCACAGTCTGTGGTTGTACATGAGGTGTCTATGATCACTGTAGGGAAAGAAAAAGTAACGACAGGTAAGAATTGACTTCAATATATAGCAAAGAGTAAAGAATACCAGCACAATTACCATACAATAGAATATGAGATAAAATATATAACATATAAGGGGTCATGACCCCCAAACACTTGACTCAAAATGCAATGGCCTTTTGTAAACAATTTGGACGAAAATGGCAGCACCCCCAAAGTTAGAAAAAAAGGTGCAAGAAGACAAAGGCTCCAGAAGGGGGCTGAAATATCGCTGCTCTCTGGGTGAATAAAGATTCTCTGCATTTTTTTTACTTTTTCCATTATGTATTATTATGTATTTTCCATTTTTTTTATTATGTATTATATATGTATCTTTTGTTGTGTTTAAAGGGGTGTCCTGGTTAGAATAAGTTATCCTGTATCCTGTTAATAACTACTAGATTGGTGGGGATCCTACTGCTGGGACCGCCACCAATCATGATAGTGGGGGCCCTGTACGCTCTGCAGCCTCTCTAAAATAAACAGAGCAGCCAGTTGCAGAATTCAGGAGTGAAGGTCTGATAAATCAGGGTCTAGGTTTCCTTTGCAACAGTTCCTGGCCCTGAGGTATCATTCCTTCACTCCAGAATTCTGGCATCAAAAAGTCACAAACATAGGGCTTTTGTGACCTTTTGCACTTGCTTGAGCAAAATTTTGCAACTTTTTGCTTTTTTACACCATTCACTCCAGTTTTGTAATGTGGGTGGAAAAGTTGGTGTGGTTAGCTATGTTAAGTTTCACTCCAGATTTATCACTGAGTTGCAAAAAAGTATCAATCTCACTTCAGGAGGAGGTAGAGGAGGAAAACTGGAGGAGCTTTACAAGACAAAAGTGTTAGGTCTAAGGATAAGACAAACTGACTTCAGATTTTGTGTGTCTTACAAGATATATATACATTACACATGGACACCCCAACATCACAAATAACTAACACATAAGAAATGGCCAATTGTTAATAATTACTAGGCCAAGGATGATATAAATAAGTAGGAGATCATCTTACCTGGAGCAGAGAGGATCTTGGTGAAGCAGCAGAAGGTGAGCAGGGTGGTGAAGTGCATTGTCTTGCCTATATCTGCAACAGTACAGATAAAAGTCAAGTGTGAAGACAAGTCAGGAAAGCCTTTATATAGGAGGACAGTCCTATTGTATGGACGGGGGCTGGGTCACTTTCAGTGAGGGTCTTCTCCTCCATTGGTTATCACAGTCCAAACTAAACAAACTAGAATGTAACCAGCCAGTCAGACATCAGTCTGAACTTTACCTTTTGTCTTTAGGTTACATCCCAAAAAAAAATTCTCTGGTGCATGGTCATCACTTCCAATAATAGAAGATATTGGGGGGCGTTCAAGTTGTCTCCATCACCATCAAATTATTGGTGAATCAGTTGATCTTCTGACACCATTTCTCAGTTATATAGGGTCTATACAAGTAAAGTGCAAAGTTAAAAAAGCCTCTATCATTGACAATAATATCTATCTATCTATCTATCTATCTATCTATCTATCTATCTATCTATCTATCTATCTATCTATCTATCTACCTATTATCTATCTACCTATCTAAAACGTAAATATTTTATTCACCCATGTGGATATGCAACGTTTTGCTCAACTCTAGAGCCTTTTTCATTTTTATTGATTTTGGAGTGCTGCTTTTTTGTTATGTTATCTATCATCTATATCTATTTATTTATCTATCTATCTATTTATCTAAAACTTTAAGAGGTTCTCTAATCATGACATATGTTACATAAGAGAGTGATCTTTGTTGTGCACTGACATTACAGTGATGAAAAGAGTCACTGGAGGATCACCTTCCTTCTGGACAATTGATACGTATAAGGTTCTTGTGATCATGTGGATAGCAGCAGTCATACCCGTCATTCTAGGAAAAAGTCAAATAACCCAATTATTAGTAATCCATTCAGTTAATGCTATAAAAGTTATATATCCTACAGTGTTTTCCACTTGTCTAAATGCAGGCAGTGGTATGGAGGGTTTCATCCTGATATCCCTGTCTCTACCTATTGACAAAGTGATGGAGACAGTGATAAGTGTCTCACAAGATGTCTTATGTCAGTGGAACAAAGTATATGCACTTATGCTACCCAATTCAGTAAAAAATATTTCAAATGAAAATATATGATACGATTCCCCCCAAAAAAACACCAGTTGTTTTCAATATATCCTAATGTTCTCCTAAATACCAAACCATGCATAAAGGTAAGATAAAACCTGCAGATGAAATAAAAGCAAATAACAGAACATATCTCTCAAGGCATCGAGAATATTTCATCTTATATCACAAGTTTGTTTCTGCAAAGCAAGATATTTTGAGGATACTAAAAATATTTTTACCACTTGACCTTTTATAGAATAAATTGGTCGGTGAGCTGCTCTTTTTCTATGGAGGTGTATACTTTAGAGTTTATGATGTAGTCTGCAGATATATGCAGTAGTTTTCATTTGTGTATGCCACCAAAACAGGATCATTTTTTACTGTTTTTAATAATAATAAAAAAAATCCTACAGTGCAGTGTGTTTTTAACCAGGCTGTTTGTTACCAGCTGTTTACCTATAGGAATATATGTCACTGCCACTGGCAATAAAAAGCTCGGAGGGGTTAGAAACTCTCCTAGGAAACCTCGGAGAGTCATACATGACTTCTCACAGCCATTGGAAAACTTTCAATTTGGGTCAAATTTATTTGCACCCGAACTAAATTTGACGACTCAAACCTGAAATGATTTTTTTTTTTAATTTGACCATTTCTAGTCACTGGTGATATAGTAGCCCCCCCTTTGTATTTCAGGAGGTCTCAGACACAACTGCTAATTTAAATCTTATTTTTCTCCTTTCTTTTTAACTATTTGACTTATCATCTCTTTGGTCCAGAAAGTGAGGGTCGAATAATAAGTTTGTAGAACAAGTGCTAATTTAGGGCCTGTTCATGCACCACACCCCAGGGCAACCGATGTGTAAACAAAGCAGCTATTTTATGTGCTAATGATACTCAGTAGGGAAAGATAAGGACACAAAAGCCCCGGTAGAGTCTGCATACATTCCATTAGAGAATCTGGCTTCAGAGTTTTAAAAAAAAAAATCTTGTGCTTTTTACATTTTTTGGGGAATATTTTCCACAATATGAATAAAATGGAAAATTGTAGTATAAGAAAATATCTACCAGTAGTGACCAAGAAAGATTTTGAAACATTGATCAATATCGCAGGATGGTGGGCTGAATCGGATGAATATTTCAGTCTAATAACATCCGTGAATCATTGACGTGCGCCGTCTGTGGACTCCACGGAGCGCTCACGTACCCAATAACTTTAGGCCCCTTTCACACGAGCGTCACGGATTCAGTCCGGATGCATCCAGGGTGAGTTCCGGAAAACTCGCACCAATCCCCACGCAATCGCAGTCAGTTTTGACTGCGATTGCGTACGTTCGTTCAGTTTTTTCTGTGCGGGTGCGATGTGTATGGATGCATTTCGCATGCGCGTGATAAAAAACTGAATGTTTACAAACAACATCTCTAAGCAACCATCAGTGAATCACGCATTGCATCCGCACTTGCGTGCGGATGCAATGCGAATTTCACGCAGACCCATTCACTTCAATGGGGCCAGGGCTGCGTGAAAAACGCAGAATATAGAACATGCTGCGATTTTCACGCAACGGTGAACTGATGCGTGAAAAAATTCGCCCATGTGAAAAGACCCATTGAAATGAATGGGTCAGGATTCAGTGCGGGTGCAATGCGTTTGCATCACGCATTGCACCCGCGTGGAAATCTCGCCCATGTGAAAGGGGCCTTAATGAATGTATTAACACATCAGCACAGATCCCTCATACTCATTAAAGTTTACGGGTTGGTTGAAAGCACAGACACAACACGGGTCCAATCTGTGGTTTTCATGGACCATTGATAGGAAAATTAATTTCCAGCCTAGCAGTGTCCACAGAATTCAGATGACACACAAAGGGCAAGAAACGGAAACATGGATCCTTCACTGACATCTTCACGGATGAACCACTGTCCACTGACCACTTTGTCAGGGATGTCATCACGGGATCGGACATTACAAAACTATGGATGAGAATTTATCATCGTAGTTGTATTTGAGATTCGTTTTTAGATTGGAGTTCCTATGGATGAATATATGAACAAATAATTAATAAATTTATTGTAATTTTGATGCAGGTGTACCTATTTAAGTGAAAGTACATCTGGGCGATGTCTGGCGTGGAATTGCGACTTTTTTTTTGCGCTTTATAAAAGTGATCTACTCTGAAATACCAACTGTTCACTCCACTTCTGAAACCATTTTTGCAGCTATTTTCCGTCTGGCAGTTTTTAATGTCCTTTTTGCATCCGTTTTTAAATGGATGAATTCAACTGTCTTTTTTTTGTTTTTATCTTAACCATTGCAGTGCCCCCCGTATATGTAATATCACCCACAGTGACATCAAATTCTCCCCCCCATAGTGCCACCAGTATAATTAATACCCCATTAGTGACCTTCTGTGACAGGTCTCAGACCAAGTGATGATTTTGTCATGCCACCTGTGACACCCTGCACAGAAGGGCGAGATGATGTCATCGGAACCATCCTGTACTTTTCCACTACCTTAGGGCTCGTGCACACAAACGTATTTAAGGACCTTCAAAAAATGGATCTGCAAAAAAATCCGGATGGCATCCGTGTGCATTTCGTATTTTGTGGAACGGAACACCTGACCCTAATGGAAGGGACATACTGAAACGGAATGCACACGTAGTAACTTCCTTTTTTTTTTTTTTGCAGACCCATTGAAATGAATGGTTCCACATACGGTCAGCAAAAAATCCCCAGAACGGACCCGGAAAGAAAATACATTCGTGGGCACGAGCCCTTATAGGTCTCAGACCTAGTGGCCTTGGGTATGAGGCTGAACGGCGGAGATAGGAACCATCAGCTCCTGTTCCCCAACATCAACTCTGGCGCCCCTTGGAATATTTCGTCCAGGGCAACTTCCCCCTCCCCCGCTTTGCCACTGAACACAGACGACTTCTTTTCAAACGATAATGATCTAGCATCATTGTCTAAAACGATTGTTCATTGTTTAAGGCCCCATTTACACGACCATATGAATGGGGCCGTATCTATTCCGCAATATTGTGGAATAGATGCGGCCCCATTCACCTCTATGGGAGCGCACAGCCGCGGCACGGAGCCAGCTATCTAAAAAGATAGAACATGTCCTATACAAGTATAGGCATCTTGAATGGGGCCGCCCGGCATGACTTAGACTAAGGGCTCATTCAGACTGCAGTATACTGTCCGCAAAAATGTAGATCCGTTTTTTTGCGGATTAGATGCAGACCTTTTCACTTCTATGGGGCCCTTTTCTTCTGTTCTATGGTTCCGCAAAACAAATAAAACATGTCCCATACTGCGAATATCAGTGAAATTCAGGGTGTGGCCCCAGTGAAGTCTATGGGTCTGCAAACATGCGAAATGAAATCCGTATTTTGCGGACATGTTGAATTGTCCGCAGGAAAACGGATCCACAATTTTTGAGGACAGCATACTGCTGTCTAAATGAGCCCAAATGTGTATGGCCAGCATAAAGGGGTTGTCTCAGTTCAGCAAACGGCATGCATGCTTACTTAATTGTTCCTTAGACTTCCATAGAAGCGAAGGGAGCATGCTGGGAGTTGTAGTTTAACCACATTTGGAGTGCTGGAGGTTGCTGATCCCTGATGTACAGAAAGTTGATACAAGGCACTTACTAATGTATTGTGATTGTCCATATTGTCTAATTTTCCCATCACATTATACATTGCTTCTATCCAGGGGTTACGACCACCCTATGATCTAGCAGCGGTGGTCGTGCTCGTACATTACAGCAAAAAACGTCAGCCTCTCTGGTGCCCAGGACCGTGGAAGCTCATAGTCACACAAGTACGGCAGCTCTCGTCCCGGCCACCCTGTATCTGCGCTGCAGTGGTGACCATAACTATGGAAATGAGCAGTCTTTCACCTCTGGTGAAACTACAGCTCCCAGCATGCTCCATTTATGAGAATCCTGAGAACCACCAAGCAAGTATGCATGCTAGGAGTTGTAGTTTCATCACAGCTGGAGCTTCAGAGGCTGCTGATCCCTGGTCTACATGATAAATGCCATTTGCTGAACTGAGACGACCCCTTTAAGCGTACTTGATCATTTCACCTCTCCCAGGACATCGCCTCCTCATCATAATGAGAGGTTGGCATTGATAGGTAGGAGACACTGAGGGAGACGACAATTGGGAGACAAAGGATTATCACCTCATCTAATCTGCATTCGAACTGGGGTCTTGGGTGCGGTGGTGTTTAGACTAAATAAATGTGCGATCCTCGTGTTTTCCATCTTTGTGTGCCGGGTGGTGTCACACTGAGAAAAGACTCACTTTTTGTTGATAATAGATATTCCAGCATTGTGGAAGGAAGAAAGGAAGGAGCGCAAATTTGGTTACAGACAAAGACCCCTTAGGTGCGGCAATTTGCAATAAATTACTTCACAGATAATTACAATTAGAGATGAGCGAAGTATGCAAAAATTCGTCTGCCTTGTCAATTTTTTAGAAAAAAATCACTTTGTGGCAAATTGCTTTGTCACAAAGTGCATTTCTTTGTAAAGGTCCTTTTACACGGGCCGATTATCGGCCGAAAAATCGTTCCTAGGAACGCTAGTGCCGATAATCGGCCCGTGTAAAAGTGGCCCTAATCAGCCGACGAACGAGCAAAACGCTCGTTCGTCGGCTGATTGGATCTTTTGGTTTCTACAAAAGATCCAATCTGTCGGGCGCACATCGGCCTGTGTAAACAGGCGATGTGCGCCTGACAGTATGGCGCTTCCGGGCCGCACGAGCGATACAGCAATCACTCGTGCGGCCCGGCGCTCGATTCATCGGGCCGTGTAAAGGCTCCCTGCCCGAGCGCCGATATCGCTGATCGGCGCTCGGGCAGAGAGACACATCGGCCCGTGTAAAAGGGCCTTTAGTAGCGGGTTCAATGATAGGGAACGGCGATTGCATGTCCGCCCATCATTGTACCCCTCAGATGCAGCATTCATAGCTGATTACAGCATCTGATAATAAAGTGGAACATTTAAAGAAAAAAAAAAAAACTCATCCATTTTCTTGCGACGGGCCAGCCGCCGACATCTTGATTTAAGATCTGGCGCCAAATTTTGCTCAGCCCGTGATAACTTCATCACGTCGGCCAGCATGTTGACATGATACAAGCAAGATGGCGTCAGTCCGCCAGTTGCGAACAAGTGAATGAGGTCTGATTTTTTCTTTTATACTATTTTAGGTAAAATTGATTCACTACCATGAAGCATGAGGAAATTCGGTTTCGCTGTGAGATCGTTTTTTAGACAGGAAAAAAAGTCCTGCATGTAGTTGGTATTCTTGGGTGGATTTGGAGCTAGGACCCCAGTGTCACCATGCTTACTAATTAAAGTGTTAGGGCTCATGCACATGAACGTATTTTCTTTCCGTGTCTGTTCCGTTTTTTTGCGGACCATATGCGGAACCATTCATTTCAATGGGTCAAAAAAAAAGGAAGGTACTCGGCGTACATCCTGTTTCCGTATGTCCGTATTTCCGTTCCGCAAAAAAAAATAGAACATGTCCTATTATTGTCCGCATTACGGACAAGGATATGACTGTTCTAATAGGGGCCAGCTGTTCCGTTCCGCCAAATACGGAAGGCACACGGACGTCATACATATTTTTTGCGGATCCGTTTTTGCAGACCACAAAATACATACGGTCGTGTGCGTGAGGATTTATTGTAAGAGCTCCCTCACACATTGTTTTACCCCTAGCTATTTTTAATTGAATCTTTGGCCAAAACTCCCTCAACCATGTTTTTTTAGGTGTTTTTGCCCATGTAGTGTGGTTTAGCACCTGGCTTTTTTAATGGCGTTTTTTGCATGCTTAGTGTTTTTTTGGAGGATTATATATACAAAAAGCAATCATAAAAAAATCCCATTAAAAAACGCCAACATACATTATACGTGCGTCTTTTTGAAGCAGCAAAAAAACAATGCCGGACAATGAAGGGAAATAACCAATAAACTATATTTCAAGATCCTGCACAAGGTTTTTGGTATTTTGCCTCCCGATTACCCACAGAGGAGGACCTGTTAATTGTATGAAGATCATTGGTGCAAGTGTAAAAGTGTGCTGGGCAGTAACTCTATACCAGTGATGGCTAACCTCTGACACTCCAACTGTGGCGAAACTACGACTCCTAGCATACTTCATTCCTTTCTGTGGAGCAAATGTGCATCTTGGGAGTTTTACCACTGCAGGAGTACCAGAGGTTAGACAGCCCTATACTGTGAAGGCTGAGAAGCAGGTTCGAAGGAGTTCACATCACCGTTTTTTTTCTGTTTCATCAGAAAACTAGAGAAAAACGGATCCTGTGCATCAGTTATGCACATTTGGCATCTGTTTGAGACATTTCCGTCTGAGGTATGTTTTTTTAGATGAAAGAAAGTCCTGCATTTCTGTCTAAAAAAATGGATCTCAGAAGAAAATGGCTCAAACAGATGCCAAATGTGCAAAACTGATGCACAGGAGCTGTTTTTTACATGATCCGTTTTTTTCTGTTCTGATGGATTAGAAGAATGGCGGTGATGTGAACTCTCCCTTACTTCAGTATCCATAGAGGAGATCACACCTTGGAAGCCGGCAAGGGAAACCAACATGGGATCCAGCCAGTACGGTTATATACAGACTTATCAGGATTGGCAAAGAAGAGAACCGTAGTGCGGTGAGATAATAATATAAGATTCCTGTAGCTCCAAGTTAATCTATATTTTAGGTACTGACTTTTTATCTCAATCACAGGAGAGTTATGGACTTACTCAATCTGTGTTTTTCTTTTATGTTTTATCTGTGACACCAGCCTCAAATGCCAATAGACCCTGGGCAGGTTGGTGTTAAGGCATACAATAATGATGAACCCTACAGTCTATATTGGGAATTGTTCAACAATCCAGTTTAGGGGATAGAGGACACCTTTGGAAAGTCCACTTAGGCTACTTTCACACTAGCGTTATGGAATTCCGGTATTGAGCTCCGTCATAGGGGCTCAATACCGGAATAAAACGCTTCAGTTTTGTCCCCATTCATTGTGAATGGGGCAAAACTGAACTGAAGACAACTGAATGCTCCTGAAAGCATTCCGTTCCGTCTTCAGACCGGAGAGCAAACCACAACATGCTGCGGTTTGCTCTCCATACTAGTTATCCTGCACCTAAACGGATCCGGAATGACCCCCAATGCAAGTCAATGGGGACGGATCCGTTTGGTGTGGACACACTTGTAAACGGATCCGTCCTCCATTGACTTTCAATAGAGGTTATTCCGGATCCGTTTAAAAGATGCTAAAGATAGTACAACCGGATCCGGAATTACGGATCCACAAGGTTGTATTATTCAGTACGGATCCGGCGGGTCCCTTCACCCGCCGGATCCGTACTAACGCTAGTGTGGAAGTAGCCTTAAGATCTTTGTTGGTCTATTGCTTCAGTTTCCTTCAGGAAAGTTGTTGGCTGTTTCTCATTAACGGGGTTTTCCAAGTGTTTTCTACTGAAGACCTATTCTCAGCAGGTCATCAGCAGGGCCGGCTCCAGGTCTATGTGGGCCCTTGGGTGATAAAGTCTCAGTAGGCCCCCTTGTGGTATTTTGCACAACGTACATGGCAATGAAACAGCATGTATAATAATTATATAACAAAACGGGATGATCTGTAATTTTTACCTTTTTTGCATACATACACCTTATTATTGCTTGTTATTCAATAATAATGCCCATAGTAGTAATAATTCTCCTTATAATGTGACAGTAGAAAAATGCCCCTAATGTGTGCCAGTGCAAAGAAATGCCCCCGTATCTATCCGCAAAAATGCGGGAATAGATGTGGCCCCATTCACCTCTATGGGTCCGGCTCTTTTGAAGCATGTCCTATACTTGTCCGTGCGCACGGACAAGTATAGGCATTTTCAATGGGGCCGCAGCGCTCGGAACACACGGTGGGTGGCCCCCGTATATTTGCGGGTCCGCAGTAATGCGGGCCCGAAAATAAACGGTCGTGTGAATGGGGCCTTAAAATGAGCACCAATACAAAAATCCCCCTTAGGGCTTGTTCACACGGCCATTGGACAGCTATGCCCATGCTGAACACCGCAAATTTCGGTCGGCAGTTCACGGGCACTTAAGGTGGTGCTTCTGCATGCGGACCGTGAACCCATTCACATCAATGGAGTCCACGATCCACATCCAACTGTCTGCACCGCAAAAAAATAGAACAAGTTCTATTTTTTTGCAGTGTGGAGGTTTGGTCAGGAACACCAGGGAAGCACCCCGTAGTGCTTCCATTCCACACCGCATCTCCGTGATTGTGGACCCCTTCAAGTGAATGGGTCCACGATCTGTCATGCGGTATGCACACGACCGGTGCTTTTGCGGACCCACCGCATGCGGGCTGCAATACGGCTGCGGACGCACAATGGTCGTGTGAACAAGCCCTTATAATATGAGCTAGTACAAAAATATCCCCTGTTCTGTGTACCAGTGCAAAAAATACCCCCTCTTAGTGCCCCCAATTGAGCTAATGTCCCCATAGTGCCCTCAATGTGTGCCAGTATAAAATACCCCTATATAGTGCCCCCAGTATATGCCTCATAGTGCTCATCTCCCCCCTTCCCCATAGTGTCCTCCATAATGTGCTAGTGTAAAATGCCCCTTCTTAGTGCCCCCAGTAGATGCTCCCATTGTCCATAATGTGGCAGTAAAAAATGGCCCTATATAGTGCCCCCATAGTGCTCCTCTTCTTCCCCCACCATAGTGTTCCCAACAGCATTGTGCCAAGCAAAAATGGTTCTGGCAGAGATGCGATGCAGGCCTCTTCTGGCCCATGTCCCGCCCTGTATGTTGCCCATCTCAGGCGGGACGACGGTGATCCGGAGAATCCGCTGCGTAATACAGTACCAGCAAAGTAGATGAGAATTTCAAAATCTCATCTACATGGCGCAGCAATTTTCCGTACAGAAAACGGCCTGCTGTGCGGATTTTGAAATCTGCAGCATGCTAATTGTTTATGCATATTTACAGTCAACATTTCACCCTTTGCAAAGCAAGTAACACGTGTGGAAACACTGCAAAATCTGCACAAAAATCTGCACAGGAAATCCACATAAGCTGCATTACTAAAAAAGAAGGCTTCCTTTTTCTAAGGCCTCGTGCACACAACCGTATTTTGCATCTGTGTCCGATCCACATTTTTTGCAGATTGCACACAAGCCCTTCATGCTTTCCACATCTATATGTCTGTTCCACAAATTATAGAACATTTTCTATTCTTTCTGTTTTGTGGACAAGAATAGTCATTTCTAGTGATGGAAGTGATAAAAAGGCGGATTGAACACAGAAGGTGTCAGCATTTCGCAGATCCATGGTTTGTGAACCGCAATACAGACACAGTCGTGTGCATGAGGCCTTACTTGAACCAACTTTTCAAGTGCACTTTTAACAATCTTTATTTTAATGTCTTAATCTCTGCTCTTCTTGAGTCCTTCCTACTGATGTTTGAGGCTGGAGGGCTTCGCATTTACTTACATGACAATAGTTTCTATGTTTGGACTTGAGCCGAATCATTAGACCGGCAGTTGGTGAAGTGACAAGACCACCGAACATTTCTATTGTCAGAGCCGCACACAATGGACTGTCCTTCAGTACTGTTAATAAGACGGCTCCATGGGAATCAAGATTTGCAAGATAAATGCTCCCCTCATGTAATCTGCATTTTTAGTTGTGTGTTATGTAACCTGGTGGAGTTGGGGGGGGGGGGGTGAAGCAAATGAGAAAAAGGAGACTCTTCAGATCTCTTTTTGATCTCTTTTTTGTATCCTGCTCATCCTGAAATGTTTTACATGAGCAAGGCAATTACCAAGAACAAACTAAACCATCCCAATAATTGCCTGATCATTGGTGTAAGTGATAAGCAGCAATCATCCCCTGTATATGGGGACTAATGGTTGCCACTGCCATGGTTCATTTAGGGGTGCACCACCAACGAGGCCAGGTGAGGTGATCGCCTCAGGTAGCACCAGGTAGGGGCAAGAGGGGGGCAGTGGAAGGGCCATGGGCAATGAGCGCTTTCATTGTGGCGAAGGGGTTAGGTTAAGAAATTGTGCCGTTTCAGTTTTTGCGTCAGGCAGCAGCAAGGCTAGGTGCACCCCTGGGTTCCTCCGCATACACATTCACCGCTTGCTGGCACCAGATCCCTGTTTGTATGGGGCGATGTGCAGCCAGGAAGGATGACATGTGCCACATAAAAGATGGGATCACCCAGGTGATTGGTGGCCCACATATACAGGGCAACATTCAGGAACGAGCATACATATGATCCTTGTAAAGGGGGCCATTCAGGCTACACCCACATGTGGCGGAAAATGCAATGGGAAAGTCCGCTGCTGCTTTTTTTCATGGACCCATGGAAACTGTAGCAAAAAAAAAAAATGCATAGATCATGGAAAATTGGAAATGGCTGTGGATCTGATCCTCTCAATTGCAAAGGGTGAAATTCGTGGTGGAGATCTGCAGCCTAAATTGACATGTTGCAAATTTCAAATCTGGGGAGCAGGTACACAAATTATGCAGCATGCAAATGAGATTTATTAAAATCTTATCCACTTTTCTGCTACTGTACAGCTCTGCGGATTTGCTGCACAAAAATCCACAATGGCAAATCTGAGTAGCATCTGCCACATGTGAGCATGCCGTAAGCTGCTGATATACATTAGGGCATCATTCTCAGATGCATCTGCATACAGTTTATAATATTTGTAAGTAGGAGACATCAGCTGTCATCCCATTTAGAGATGAGCGAATCATTCAAAATTTTATTCGCCGAACATTCGTTGAACTTTTCATAAGATTCGTATATTCGACGAATATATTCGGTAAATCTGCGTACAAAATATACGTTATTATGTGGCGTTTAGTGAACATTAACGCACTAATAACGTACGTTCAGGTAAAAAAGGCAACCTCTTTGAACACATACGCATGAGCGTACAAATTGCGTATGAAAATGACGGGCTTTGCTGGAGAGGAATGGTGGAGCAGGAGGAACGCTCTGAGTCTGACCCCTGGCTACATATGGCTACTGTATCAGCAGATGACAGCAGATCATCCGGCTGAGACTGAGATGAGCGTGCCATCCACTCCACTATGTCATCCACTTTCTCCTCCACTACAATTTTGCGCCTTGGTGGGTTAGCCTGGTGGAACACCGGCCAAGTATTGCGAATACTACAAGTAGAAGCTCCATCTACAGGTCCTTTGGCACTTCTGCCCTGTGCCACCTTCTCCTTTTTTTAGAGCTCGAGGTCTGGCTGGAACTGGACCTCTTTTGCTTATCCATTCCAGACATTTTTCACTTTACTCTGTGGCCCTGCAGCTGGTCTTTGTCCCTGTCTCTCTCCCCCTGCCTGATTAAATACTAGCCCTGCACTTGCCCTGCAGTATCCCTGATGTGTAATATGGATTCCCTGAACAATTACACCCCAATTTCAACAACACAGGTCTCAGTGTCTCAGAACTTCACACACAGTGCTTCTCCTCGTCTCAGCAGTCGCAGCAGAAGTGATGGCTTACCGAGCCTGAGCCAATCAGAGCAAGCCCTGCCCACTAGGTCAGGTGACCGCTTTCTTCCCGGGCTTTTGCACACGAATAACGAACTAACAGTAAAAGTTTGCTAATTACTTGAATTCGTACGCAACAGCGTATAGAGTAACTTATACGTAGCATTAGCATACAATTTATCGGACAAGTACGTAGCGAATGCGTAGAAAGCCTTAGGAACATTTTCGAATCTTAATGGAGCGAATCACCTAATATTCAGATTCGCTTCTCAGCTGAAAATTTCCAAGATTAGATACGAATCAACGAATCGACGAATAGATTCGCTCATCTCTAATCCTGTTCACTCTTTGGAAATAAAAGGACAATAAGGCTACCTGCACACAAGTGCAGATTTCAAAACCGAAAAATTTTTTTGTTGCAAAAGACGCGGCCAGCACACCATGTGATCCATGTGTGCATTCTGTGGTCCTGCAAAAAAAAAAAAAAAAAAAAAAAAAGAACATGTCCTATTCATTTTATGGACATTTCTACAGGACTTGGTGGCATGCTTGTGGCAGGGATCTGTGTTTTCCAGATCCGCGATTTGCGGAACGCAAGACAAATACGGACATGTGCATGAGTCCTAACTCTGCTAGGCTGTTTCTTACCTCCCTTGCAGAGTTGGCATCTGCATGGAGATCAAGCAGCTGCAGAAGCAGGAGATCATAGAGACAAATTCCCCATAGAAAAGTCAGACGGCCTACTCCATTGCGGTATAGACTGACCTCAATAAGCATATACAGATTAGGCAGTGACACTTTGTGCTTCGGCATGGTGGTCATGTGATCGATGGAGGATGGGTGAATGCACGTGTTGCCGGGTCTTAGCAGACCCAGATGAACTTTGCAGTGCATATCAGGAAGCTGTATTCCTTCTGTAACTGGGACTGTATGTAAGCCTCAGAAATCAATTAAAGAAATATAATAACTAAAATCCGCCAAGCGTCTTGTAGGGTGTAATGAAAAATAAAATCTAATAGTAAAAAAAACTAAATTGTCTCCTGTAGGTCACACTGCAGACTTTAGCTTTGCTGACAGCATCTGTAAGTTAATGTTTCCCCCATATCATAATGACTGTGATGGAAAAGGGACATCACTAAAAAAAAACTATTGAGTTGCACTTTGTGCTAATCTCAAAACTTTTTTTATTTTACAGATAGAAGATAAAATATAAAAAATGTCATAAAAATAAATCTCCACGTAACGCCAAAAAAGTAAAAAAGTTATGGCTTTTGAAGACACGTGTTAAAAATATTGTTCAAAGCCCGAACTGGTTAAAAAAAAGACGAAAGCAAAAATCTCTTAAATGTGATGCATCCTTAAAGTGTAACTGTCATTCTTGTTTTATTTTTCTAATGTATAAAGGCAGCAATACTGACCATTTTTAATAATAATTGTAATATATATTTTAATAAAATTGTAATATACTTTATTTACTGAAATCGTACATTTCTATTAGAAAAATAGCTCTAAAGTGGCCCATTTTGAGCCTTAGCAACGCTCCTCTGTCTTCTGTTTACATAACACAGTCAGTGTTAGGCTACTTTCACATTAGCGTTTTTAAATTCTGGTATTGAGTTCCGTTATAGGGGCTCAATACCGGAAAAAAACGCTTCAGTTTTGTCCCCATTCATTGTCAATGAGGACAAAACTGAACTGAAGACAACGGAATGCTCCTGAAAGCATGCTGCGGTTTGCTTTCCGGTCCAGGCATCCGCACCAAGACGGATCCGGAATGACCCCCAATGCAAGTCAATGGGGACGGATCCGTTTGGTGTGGACACACCAGTAATCCGGATCTGTCCTCCATTGATTTCCAATGGGGGGTCATTCCGGATCCGGCTACATACACACAGACATACATACAAACTAACATACAGACATACATACAAACATACAGACATACATACATACTCACATACTCCCGGGACGCCGGCAGCAGGTCTTCACGCGCCTCCTGCGCGCAGCGATGACGTTTCCCACTGCGCCCAGCAGAGGGCGCTGTGGGGAATCGTCATCACTGCGCGCAGGAGGCGCGTGAAGACGTTCTGCCGGCGTCCTGGGAGTATGTGAGTATGTATGTATGTATGTATGATTCAGACGTCTGCGGCCGCAGCACACGGATGATTTTTCACAGACAGTGCGGTCTCTATATCTGCATAGGACACGAAACCTGGAGACTGCCAGAGGCAGTTAGTTCTCGGACAGAGTTCTGTGCGACATGTCCCAACATGGTGCATGGCGTGAGTCTCTCTGAGGAAAAACGGAGGCATGAATAGTGAATAGCACAATTTACTTCTATAGGTCTGTGTGCCGTACCCGTGCATGTAAATTATGCTTATGTGAATTAGACTTTAAGAGATTAATACAAATCCATCATCCACTTCCCCACCATGTCCCTGTCTGTATACTCATATGCATATGTTGAGAGTGTAGGGCATGTTCACATGTCTTTTTTACATGGATTATGGCTTGGATTCTGTGCCTAAAAACTGTTCCTAAACCGCCTTCATTTCATCTTTATTAAATTAAATGAGGAAACCGCTTTTTAATCTATTTGACACTTTTTTCTGATTGTTGTTTTTAAAACCGTGACAAGGAAAAAAGAAGTGATATGTCCATTCTTGATAAAATTCTGTGCGGAATCCGTGTCTAAAGTTCCCACTGAAAGGGGCAGGATGAAAAACCACATCAAAACAAGTGAAAAAGAGCATCGGAATAAAAACCAGGCATCCTTAAAAACAAGAGAAATCTTAAAAAGTATTCTGCGTCAGGTTTTTTCCAGGACAGAAAAAAACTCAGTGTGAACATACCCTTAGAGTCAGGGGAGCATTGAGCTCATAAATATGAATTGGCTGAATACTTTTATAGCTGCACACTACTGTTTGTGTGATTTGGTGTCATACTTCAGCAGGATTATTGCTATAATATAATTAGTGATGAGCGAAGTATTAGAAAATTTGATTCGGCTTTATGATGAATTACTTTGTCACGAAGCGCATTTCTTTGTAAGTAGTGGGTGCAATGAAAGGGAGGGACATTTGCCCCCATCATTGTACCCCTCTGATGCCGCATTCATAGCTGATCATGGCATCTGACAGCAATAACTCAGTGTAAAATTATCCATTTGATCGCAACGAGCCGGCCACTGTCATCGTGATTTAAGATCTATTGCGCCTGGCGTGGTGATGTCATATGTCACAGCGCAAGGGATTTCATGTGAGATCTTCAATAAAGATGGTGGTGGCCAGCTCATCGCAATCAAATGGATAAGGTAAGTATGTTTTTTTTGTTTCTTTACCGCCATTCAGGGAAAAACAGTTCGCAACCACAAAGCACGAGGAAATTTGGCTTTGTGGCAAATTGAATTTTCCCTGAAATCCGGATCGACTTCGATTCGCTCAACCCTCACACACAATTATAATAGAATTGTTCTTATGACTTTGTCTTTTATTGTTTCTCCAGCAGGAGCTGAAGTATAAGCTTGCTGTGTCCTGCTCTGCCATCTAGTGGTCACTGTTCATACTACAGTTTTAAGTGCTTTGTAAACAGGCCTTTCTATAGACCTCCTCATAGTAGCCACTGGGCTGGAAAACTGTCAGACATGAGGAAAGGCATAAATCCCCTCTTGATTGTGGCCAGACCTATTAAAGTTTTTCTCCAAGGACTTTTTGGTCTGTGCTGAGAACCTGGCGGCGTGCACCATTCTTGCTGGTATTCTGTCCAGATTCATGAATTCATTCAAATGAATGTTTCCGTAAAAAAAACCCAAAACATTTGTATGCCATATGGACATCCAGAAACATCTGTGTTTTGAGGACAGGAATAAGAATGGCTATCTGAATCCGGCCTAATGAAGGCTGTGAGGTTCCTGCAACCTGTGGGTTTTAGGTGATGCTGAGTTACAAATTCAGGACTGAGATAGAGATCCATTTTCTAAACCGTTGGAGACATGTTGTTGTGGACTATTCACTTTGGGTGGACTCGACTACCCCACTGATTGTCTTCTCAGTGCCTTTCTGCTGCCTGAGGTAAAAACTAACCCCCCCCCCCCCCAGTGGCAATTTCTTAACCTAACCCCTTTGCCACAATGAAAGCGCTCACTGCCCATGTCCAACCCTCGGACGCCAATTTGCTACGGGCGACCCTCCCTCCAGGGCCCGCTAAGAATGTTATAACGCTCGCCCCGGGTGTAGGATTGCCGAGTGGTATATTATATGGCCTAAAATGTCTCTGGAGTGTCACGGGGTTCCTACCTGAAAGATGGCTGGACCCCAGGCTTTGGCTCCCGTTGCAATAGTAAGGGGAATAATAGAGGGTTGTAGTAATAAATGAGTCCAGACCAGTGGCGTAACTACAACTAACTGGGCCCCACAGCAAATTTTTGAATGGGGCCCCCCCAGAAACTTCCTCACAACCCCGAACTCACATGCAACCCTCACTCTTGTGGCTAGTCAAGATTGAACTCTCCCAGACAAGGCCTGACAGCCGCTCCATCCGCTTTCTATAGTGTCATTGTATATAATGCCATTGTATAATACTGTTGAGGGGGGCCTGACAATAAAATCTTTTAGTCTCCCTCCTGAGGGGGCCCCTTGTGGGTCTGGGCCCCAAAGCAGCTGCTTCCCCCTATTGCTACGCCCCTGGTCCAGACCTTTTGGTGAAATCCAACACAGCTTTACTTAGGCAAACTTGCATCCAGGTAACAAACTTCTGGCTTTATCTTGGTTTCTAGCAGGCTTAGGCATGTGAACTTGGCAGGTAAAAATCCTCTGCTATATCTCTGTAGCTCACTGCTGTACTCACTTTCTTTAACTTGGATTTCTTCCAATGCTGCAGTTTTATGCTTGGTCTGACTTCACTTGTGCCAGGGAAACACCTCCTGGCTGCTGAGGTTGTAACCCTCTGTCTTTCAGGCCACCACAGCTGAAGGTGCTCTGGCTGGCAGGGTCACATCCAGCAGAGACAGCCCTGCACACCATTCCCCTAGCAGGGGGTGCTGCTCAACTAACTAGTTCTAACTGGATCCACCCTCACTGCAGGAAGTGCGGACCATCCACTTCTCTGTAGCATGGGGGGTTCAGAATGGCAAAGGAAAGGTCCATTCTGGGTAAACTATAAAGTAGCTCTGCCTTAGTTTTGCTGCCACCTGCTGGTACACCAGGCACATTACATAGTAAAACAGTTGCATAACATTATATGGATATACACCTTTTTGCAGGTCCTGGAATAGAATGCAAAGTATGACATAATTTTAGCAAACGCAGATAGAAGCAGGGAAAAAGAGTGGTAACACCACTCTGGGGTGTTACCCATGACCCTTTCAGCTTTTTGCAAAACTGAAATATGGATGCAGAAATCACACAGATGATCCATGTGCTTTCTGCATCAATATGTCCATTCCGCAAAAAGTTGGAACATGTCCTATACTTGGCCACAAAATGCGGACCACAGACCCATTGAAGTCAATGGTTCTTCAAAAAATGGGGATGCAACACAGACTATATCCACATACCTCCCAACTTTTGAAAATTGCAAAGAGGGACAATGTGTGCGGCGCGCATCATGGCAGTTTTTTTATACTAGGCCACGCCTCTAACTCCGCCCAAATCATAATTACTGGAGCCCCTGTGGCCTTTTTTTTCTTGCGCTTCAATGTCCATATAAATATTAACACATAAATCATCAGATTATAGATATTTTAAGGTCCAAATTGCACCAAATAATGGAGTTATTGTCTAATATACAGGTAAAAACCAAACAGATAGCTTAGTAAGGAGCAATTTAGTAAATTTATTAATGTACATTTATGCATTAATTCTCCAGGTCAAAAAGAGGGACATTTAAGGAGTAAAGAGGGACAGGGGGACTTGGGTCAAAAAGAGGGACTGTCCCTCCCAAAGAGGGACACTTGGGAGGTATGTATCCATATCTTGCAGATCTGGAATTTGCCGACCTTAAGATACACACGGTAGTGTGCATGGAGCCTTAAAGGGCATCTGTTAGCAGATTTGTACCTATGACACTGGCTGACCTGTTATATGTGCACTTGGCAGCTGAAGACATCTGTGTTGGTCCCATGTTCACATGTACCCGCATTGCTGAGGAAAATTATGTTTTACTATATGCAAATGAGCCTCTAGGAGCAATGGGGGTGTGGCTATTACATCCTGGAGGCTCCGCTCTCTCTGCAACTGTTGCGCCAAAAGCGATATTACATTAGCGTATTAGCGTTTTAATGGCTATTAGATAGGTGCACTTCTGTCTAATCGCCCATTAAAAATGGACCCATTGATTGATAGGCTGAATGGGGTTTTAACATAGCAATTCGTGACAAATTAATTGGTAGCAAATCAGATTTCTTGCAAACTTCAGTTGCCTAATCAAATTTTTCGAATCTTTGCTCATCTATACAGATCAGGATTATGGAAGCAGTTAAACTTGCCATGCTACGCTACTTCTGCAAATAAATCAGTGGGAGTTCCATGATTGAGTTGTGCTGTTTCCATAATCCCGACCACCGGTGGCCAGTGGTCCAGGATGGGGTCTAAATATAATTAAGACCTACATTTATCAGACATTTATGGCGCATCCCTTTAATAAAAAGGCGCACATTCGTGCTCATGTTCTGTCTTCCGACATATCTCTGCATTTTCCCCCTTTTACCTGCAACTGTTACTGAGAGGATGTAAAGGACCCCAGAGATGTATATGTTCTCTGCTATCTGGAACAACATTATGTAAATCATTTGAATTGAGCTACGTCTTTGTACCGACATGCGTTATCATTTATTTACACAGACATGTCATTGTCGTTTAGTCCCCGGGAGATCATAAAGACGCCAAATGGTTCCCTCAGGCGACATCCTGTTAACACGATGATGCCGGTTCCCATTGATTACTTGGAAGCTTCTTACCTGATGTTCTCCTCCAACAAAGTCTTTTGCAGGTTCAAGTTTACGAAAAAATAAAATGTACAATCGAGTGCAGTTAGGACTGAGATTTTAATTAAAAGTGTTGTCCCATGAAAAATATTCTACAGTTTTCAAACCAGCACCTGGATCTAAATACTTTTATAATTGCATGTAATTAAAAATTTAGCATAGCCACTGAGTTATTCAATAAAATGCACCGGTATATCACCACCTGCTGTTTGTTTTTTATTTCTTTGTCCGGCTCACTGCGATGGCCGCACATGCTCAGTTTCATCCTTCAACTGCCTGCTGAGCTGTGATAGGGAGAGCTGAGACACGCCTCCTGAGTTGCAGCAGAAAAGACACTCCCCTTGAGCTGCCAACTTGATATAAATCTAGCAGAGCAATGAATGAGGAGATCTCTGGATCCATGTGAGGTACAGGGCTGGTTCTAGCTTTGTTAGAAAGAGATTGTTATGTACTATATGGTGTCTGATTTAGATTTTTACATTAATCATGGGATATCCCCTTTAAGCAATTAAGTATAATGTGGACATATGGACATTTACAGGGTTTCTGTCACCACAATTTTCAATATTAAACAGGCTGACATTATCCATGTGAAAATGTCACCTGAACTGAACTCTCCCCATTTTTTTTATGTAATTTGTACTTTTATTATATGCTAATTAGCCTCTAGGAGCGGGGGAGGGGGGGCTTGCACCTGCTCCTAGAGACTCTGTTTGCCCACCTCATTCCATGCCCTTCTTCTCTTGATTGACAGGGCCTGGCCACCATTGGTCTCCTCCGGCCGGCCCTGTCTGCCTTGTAAATCTCGCGCCTGCGCTGTCCCTTTCAGTATTGGGCACAGGAGCAGTGAGTAAAGGGCGCTCGCTGGCTCCCGGCTTCCTCACTGCGCCAAATACTGAACGGGACGGCGCAAGTACGAGATTTACGCAGACAGGGCTGGCTGGAGGAGACCAACACTGGCCAGGCCCTGTCAATCAAGAAGAAAAGGGCGTGGAATGAGGTGGACAAACAGAGCCTATAGGAGCAGGTGCAGCGCCCCCCCCCCCCTGTTCTGAGAAGCTAATTACCATATAATAAAAGTACAAAATAAAAAAACAGAGGCACTATGGAAAAAATAAATGGCAGAGTTCAATTCAGGTGACATTATCACATGGATAATGTCAGAATGTTTATTATTGAAAATTGTGATGACAGAAACCCTTTACCTTCCAATGAGGGATAAAAGCTTGATTATGCAGAATCAAATTGATGAACGTCTATGCATGTCTTAAACACACCCTGATACGGCCTACCAAACTGATCCGTATATATGGATGAATGAGAGACCGCCATACACGAGACCCCAGTGACAAGTGATTCGCTCCAAAAGAAGCTTCAAATTTGTTCTTTTCTGCTGGACCTTTCAGGCCCACTATGGTATAAGTATCCTCTGGTACTCTGGTGGGCCGTTCCAACATTGCCGTCTGTCATATAGGAATATACCAGTATTATATATGGTATTTGGCAGGTGGCGGACCCTGTTATAGATATTGTATTGGGGAATGGGAGCCTCAAGTTATTGGGGGCTAGTCAGCACATCCCAATGCAACATCACTCTGCAAACACAAATAATAAAGTAAATACAATTGTGCTATACTCCTATAGAAAATGTCTAATGCTATGTTATTAATGTGAGATTCTTGGCAAAATATTTTGTACAAAATCATTTGCGCCTGTCCACCAATGACAAGGCGATCTCTTTAGGGCAGGAACCTACACTAAATACTACCTCCTCTGGTGCCACAATGGCCTCCATTAAATTCGGGATGCAATGCAGGTTCCACATGCATGCTGAACCCACACTATATTATACCCCTTTGGTGCCACACTGGCCTCCATTATGTTCAGAGAATGCAGGTTTCACATGTATGCTGAGCCCACATCATATCATACCTTTCATGGTGCCACAATACAGAGTGGGCTCAGCATACATGTGGAAACTGCATTCTCTGAACATAATGGAGGCCAGTGTGGCACCAAAGGGGTATAATATAGTGTGGGTTCAGCATGCATGTGGAACCTGCATTGCCCGAATTTAATGGAGGCCATTGTGGCACCAAAGGAGGTAGTATTTAGTGTAGGTTCCTGCCCTATAGAGATTGCCTTGTCGTTGGCGGACAGGCACAAATCATTTTGTACAAAATGTATTTGCCAAGGATCTCACATTTATGATAGCATTGGCACTAATACATTTCCTACAGTGAGCATGGCACTATTGTATTTACTTTGTTATTTGTGTTTGTTGCATTGTGTTGGTTCTTGCTTGCCCCTGGATAAGGGGATATCACATAGAAATAAGGGTTTTTAGAACACCTGTGTTCTTGCCACATTTTTCCTGCCAGTTTTTTCTTTTTTTTTTGCACAGTGTCTCCTACGACTAGTGTTTTCTTCATGGCATTTTTTCCTATAAAGAAGATGATGTGAAAACTCCCTTTAAAAAAAACAAATTAACAAAAACACCAGTACCAAAAAACACGTTTCCCGTGGAAACTCAGCTAACACCTGGAGCTGGTATTATTACTACAAAAACGCAGGTGCAAAAATGCTGCTAAAAATGCCAAAGTGGAGAAAAACATCAGCGTAAGCGTACCTGTTAACCCGCTATAACTGCGATAGAGCAGGAGATTTCAGTAAAGAGTGTAAATTTGGAGGTTATTCACTGCACTTCGGACCAGTAGCATGCCAACCTAGGACACTCCCAATAGATATAGAGGAGCATACCCATTTCTGGTCCCCATCTTCGGTACAGTGTGGGAGGTGGGCACATTAATAAGTATGATGTGGAAGGCACCGGTGGTGTACATAGAGAAGTAAGGGCCCCATAGCAAGGATCAAACCAGGCCCCCCACACAGGACAGAAGGGTTTCCGCCTAAACCCTTTTCAATGACCCTTGGGCCATTTTTCCACTGCTTCTTTTGCTAAAAGTTGTTCCTTTAGAGGGTAGAGTCCTGACCATGTTTCCATCTCCAGTAGAAGAGGAGATAATCCTAAGACTGGGCCCCTTAGAAATCGCATGGTCTACCGCTATGGTAGTTACGCCCCTGCTGCCAGGTATTTGTTTGTTGGGTTATATACACTGGCTCAGAGGTTATACAGAGGCCAGCCCCGGATATGCTCATGAGCCTTTTAGGGGATGATGAATGACTCCCAAAGGATAGATCTGTAAAATCGTCTACACTTTATGACTGTGTATTTATGTGATCAGACCAAACTCATTACAGTAAGTGCTAACAATTATCAAGCTGACATTTCCCTATAAATGACTAATACGATCTGGTAGAAATGGTACTATTTAGCCTTTTACCTAAAAACTATAGGAGGAATTTATCATAGATAGGTGTTTTACGTAGGGTATATACTTTGCTCTCCTGGAGGACACTCCTAATTTATGACGACCTTGCCATATATATCCTCTGACAGTCTGTGCACCTAAGGCCCCATCCACACAACTGTATTTTTGGAAATCATCTGATCCAAATTTTTGTGGATCACGCACGGACCCATTTATTTCTATGGTTCCGTAAAAAAAAAAAAAGACCATGTGCTGTTCACACCCGTATGTCCGTTCCACAGTTCAGCCAAAAAGATAGAATATGTCCTATTCTTGTCCATTTTGTCGACAAGAATAGGCATTGTTACAATGGGTCTGCAAATTAACCAAAAAAAAAAACGGATGCAACATGGACGCCTCACAGATGTCATTCTTATTTTTGCAGATCCGCATATTGCAGTCTGCAAAATACATACGGTCGCGTGAATGCACCCTAAAACTGATGTAAATGAAGATAAATGTGCCGGGTCCACGTGACCTTGTCATTCACCTTTTTGGAAGGTGGTGAGGGTGGCATAGAAACGCCACTTTAAAAAGCTGCAAACATGGAGTTTATGGCTTTTTTTTACGCCAGAAAAGTGGCCTGGGGAGGGGAATGATAAATTCCCCCTATGACTTTTATGTCCACATTTGCCAATTTCACACGGCCATGATACAGCTAGATTCTGGGCTCAGTATTACGTTAGCAGTACTCAGCCCCCAGGCTGCGGTTATCTCAGGCTCATTGTAGCCCTCGCCCAAATAGGAGGGAAATCAGAGCTGTTTATGAACAGTATTTTCCTGCAATGAATATTTGTTACTCTTATTTATAAATATTTGCCCCATACCTTTATAAAGAGTCACAATTTTATTTTATTTTAACTTGTAAACGTGTAGATTTATTTATTGATCAGTTTAGGCCCTTACCACCACTAGATGGCACTGTAGCTATGAAAATGTCAGATGTAATACTAAGAGGAGATGAGTGTGTTGGGAATTGCTGTTTATGCAATTCCCTGTTATAGGTTCAGTAAAATTAATAGTGTAGTGGTCAGCAATCACTAGCAATACGACTGTTGTGAAACTACATCTCTCAGCATGCTCCATTAACTTCTATAGGAGTGCTGAGACAGTCTGCATGCTGGGAGTTGTAGTTTCACAGCAGCTGCAGGTTTCTGTAATAGTGCTTTAATAATGAGTGTATGACTGCGGTATAAAAACTTCGGGGGGCATTTATCATTTGCGGTTGTTTCTGTGTCACTTTTAAGTCTGTCTTTGCTTTGTGTAGCTGCACCAAAATTCAGAACTGGCGCACCTAAATGATATATCGGATGGAAGTGCAATGTGGTTTACGTTGCGTACATAGTGAATGAGCCATAATCCAGATCTAATCTCATTTTTAGCCCTTAAACATAGTCCACTTTGAAAAGTGCAAAAATTTACCTAACGGTGCAAAAAATTCGCAGTTGCCATGATTTGCCACTTTTTTCACTCACAAAACTGATGTATTTGATTTCATTCATATGTAATTCTGGCAGAAGATTTAGCGCTCATGCACATGACATGAAAAAATAGTTCCACAAAAAATACGGATGACGTCAGTGTGGATTCCATATTTTGCGGAACGGAACAGCTGGCCCCTAATAGAACAGTCCTATCCTTGTCCGTAATGCGGATAATAACAGGACATGTTCTATTTTTTCTCGGAAAGTAAATACGGAAAAGGAATACACACATAGATGCAGAATTTGTACATGAATCTTCAGCGTATAGCATAAAACTGATATTAGAAATGCTGAAATGCTGCATTGATGTTTCTGTGAGTCTTAAATCTTTAGAATGCTGACATCCAGGTACTTTATTGGTATCCACTGTGTGTGAACAAGGCCTTAGGCTTCATAAACATGATTATGATGTGGGTCTTGTGTAACCTTCCAGAGCCATAAAAAAGTATCCATAGAGGTATTGTACCGTATGGGCATATGGAGACAGGGCCACAGCGATAGAAATGCTGAGGTACCAGTGGCACACAGCGAGTCTTAGGCCTCTTTCACACGAACTATACGGATTAGGTCCGGATGCGTTCAGAGAAACTCGCAGCATTTTGCAAGCAAGTTCAGTTTTGACTGCGATTGCGTTCAGTTTTTTCCGCTCGTGTGCAATGCGTTTTGATGCATTTTTCACGCGCGTGATAAACTGAAGGTTTACAAACACCATCAGTGAAAAACGCATTGCATCCGCACTTGCTTCCAGATGCAATGCGTTTTTCACTGAAGCCCCATTCACTTCTGTGGGACAAGGGCTGCGTGAAAAACTTTTCACGCAACGCAGAACTGATGTACTCATGTGCACAGACCCATTGAAATGAACAGGTCAGGATTCAATGCGAGTGCTATGTGTTCACGTCACGCATCGCACCCGCGTGGAAAACTCACTCGTGTTAAAGAGGCCTTAGGGGGACATCATGGCTCCTTCTGCCACATAAGAAGACATTATTAGAGTAGCTTATGACAAGTTGGGGGCCCTGTCTGCATTTGCAAATTTTGCAATGTTTCCCAGGAGCTTCAAATGACACCTCTTTCCTTTCTGTCAGATTCCAAAATCTTGGCATGGTCCATCAGCTTTGCATCCAGGTGAGACAGTCCAGATTCCTGATGCAGTTTTTGAAGCCAAAATCAGGAGTGGATCATAAAAGGAGAGAAAGTATAAAGGACAGATACGAGTTCTGTTTTTTTAATTCACTCTTGGCTTTGGTTTCCAAAAGTGCACCAAGCAAGCTGACCGCGTGGCCGTACCCTATGAAGATACCATACAATAGCGAGCCAGCAGCTTGCAACTCTGCAGTGTAAATCCAGCTCACCATCAGGACGTTTGCACGACAGACCAAAAATGGGATTTAAAGAGCAAAGCAGAACTATCCAGCTCTGACTGGAGATTCCAACTAAACATCTTCTATATCCACATCAGAAATCCAACATGGTCCCCGGTCTGCATAGCTTGGTTCACGTATTTCGGATTCAATCCTTCGGCTACAGTGGGGACAAAATCTAACTGAACAGAACGGAGTGCTCCAAAATACATTCAATTCCATTCTCATACTGGAGAGCAGCATGCTGTGGTTTTCTTTCTGTCCTGAGATGCGGATCAAGACGCATCCGTCATGACCCACAATGCAAGTCAATGGGGACGGATCATTTTTCTCTGACACAATCTGACACAATAAAAAACTGATCCGTCCCCCATTGACTTTCAATGGAGTTCACGACGGATCCGTCTTGGCTATGTTAAAGATAATACAACTGGATCCGTTCATAACAGATGCAGACGGTTGTATTATCAATAACGGAAATGTTTTTGCTGAACCATGATGGATCCAGCAAAAACACTAGTGTGAAAGTAGACTTAGGCCTTGTTCACACATCAGTTATTTGATCAGTTATTTCCATCAGTTATTGTGAGCCAAAGCCAGGTGCGGGTCAAAACCACAGAACAGGAGCAGATCTTTTCATTATACCTGTTCTCTGTGTAGGCTCCACTCCTGGTTTTGGCTCACAATAACTGACCAAATAACTGATGTGTGAACAAGGCCTAACTCATGACCAGATCATAGCTGGATATTTTGGTCTGCAGTATGGAGCTTCCAGGATCTCTTTGGTCCACATTCACTAATGTCAATGCACCTGGACACTGCCGTAAACTGCACAGACCCATTCAATTGTATGGGTGCAGTCTGTCAGTGAAAAACAGACAAGATAGAACATGTTCTATTTTGATACGTCGGTTTTTCACTGACGGTCAAAAAAACTGCAGTGTGAATAGCCACATAGATAACCATTGGTCTTAAAATGGACCATCACATGTCCGTTTTTCACTGCTGTGTGCCTGTAGCCTAAGGGCTCATGCACATGGTCATTGTGCAGCCGTTCCGTGCATTGGGGACCGCAGTTTGCGGTCCCCAATGCACGTGCAACATCTGTGCGGCGGCCGAGACGTATCGAGACTCATTCAACTCCGTAGTGCTTCTTTGGGCTTCCAATCCGTGCCTCCGTTCCGCACCGCATCTCCCAGATGAAGTGAATGGGTCCGCATCCGTGATGCGGGGTGCACATGGCCGTTGCCCATGTATTGCGGACCCACTGTATTCGGGCTGCAATACAGTCACGGCCAGGCAATGGTCGTGTGCATGAGGCCTAAGACTTCCTGGGTTCTCTGTGGCAGCTGTTATCTGTAAACAGTTATATGGCAGTGTGCATGAGGCCTTAGGCCTCTTTCACACAAGCGATACTGATTGTGTCAGACTGCAATTTGCCATTCTCTCGTACTTATACTCCATATTTATTATTTTCATTAACTGATATTATACTTTCCTGAGTTTGTTTCAAAATGTGCAAAAATTAGTAGAGCGTGGAGCACAGATATTGAGAAAGCATATGTAATGCAACCGTAGGGAACAATCACATTGTTAATAGCCAGGAAACTCATTAGAGCTGATTGTCATTCTGAGGGAGTATAGTGAGGAGTCGACACCTGGGAGTAATGGAAGTGCCTCGCCTCTTACCACAACCACAGAAGTATTATCTGCATACTGCTACTTTCACATCTACACTTTCCCTTTCCATCACAGGATCTCAATAACGGGGAAAAACTCTTCCGTTTTGTCCCCATTCATTGTCAAGGGGGACAAAATTGATCTGAACGAAACGGAGTGCTCCAAAATGCATTCCATTCGGTTGTGTCCCCATCATGGACAGAATAACACTACAAGCATTGTTTTTCTGTCCGCGATGTGGTGCGGAGCAAGACCGATCCGTCGTGACACACAATGCAAGTCAATGGGGACGGATCTGTTTTCTCTGACACAATCTGACACAATAGAAAACGGATCCGTCCCCCATTGACTTTCAATGGTGTACATAACAGATCCGTCATGGCTATGTTAAAGATAATACAACCGGATCCGTTCTGAACGGATGCAGACGGTTGTATTATTGTGACAGAAGCTTTTTTGCTGATCCATGACGGATCCCGCAAAAACGCTGGTGTGAAAGTAGCCTAAGTGGAAAGGCACAAGCAATTAGTGCCAAGGTACGAAAAAGTGGCAGGGCCCTGAAAAAGAAAATGGGACCATAGGCAACAAAATATGTTCTCCTACAATTATTTTTTAACATACAGTTTCTCTGGTAAAACAAAAAGAAAGGTATGTATTGAGAGTTAGCTATATAGCAGTGCTTTGAATTCACTATTTGGGAGTATTATATAAATACTATGTGGAGACACCCTTTAGGCATTGTATGACACTATTATTTGGGCACTGAATAGCTCTACTTTGAGGGTCATGTTTATTTGGCATTGTATGTGCAGCATTCTGCTCCAGCATTGCAGTGTGCTGCAAAGTGCAAGGTTAAGGGTTAACATTGTACTTTTGTTACAATATCTAATACATGTATTTGTATGTATTTGCACTTGGTATTAATAGGCCATATGCACAGCCACCACTAGATGGGGCTGGAGTGCAGCAATCCCCTTAAGGAGCTGGTGCAGAGGATGCAAATGGTGGCCCTGATCAGATGTTGCGTCACTGTGTACGCCCTCCAGCAGTTGCTCCCTGGGGATAGGAGCAGTGGAAGGGTAGTTCAAAGAAGCAGGCCAGAATTAAAAATATAAAAGTCTCTCTTTAGGCTACTTTCACACTAGCGTTTTATAATTCCGGTATTGAGTTCCGTCATAGGGGCTCAATACCGGAATAAAACGCTTCAGTATTGTCCCCAGTCATTGTCAATGGGGACAAAACTGAACTGAAGACAACGGAATGCTCCTAAAAGCATTCCGTTCCGTCTTCAGACCGGGGAGCAAACCGCAACATGCTGCGGTTTGCTCTCCGGTCTGGGCATCCGCACCAAGACGATCCGTCGTGATCCCCAATGAAAGTCAATGGGGATGGATCCGTTTGGTGTGCCACAATGGTGAAGTTTCTGTGAAGTTTTGGTCTCACAGGAAAAACTGGATACAGTTCCAAGGAGCAAGAGTTTTGGTATGTGCTTCCTCTCACTTCTCTAAATGAACTGAAACTCCCACTCCTGGCGGGAAGAAAGACCAGCTTACTCCCACCAAGATAGGAGGAACACAGTTGTTAGGCCTGTTCATGCCAACCATACCTGTTCTTCCTGGAATGAACAGCCAAAACATTACAATAGATAACAATGTACTACATATAAAACATTGCAATTAGCTCCAGGTCTGTGCTACTGCAGTTCTAGTCAGTAGGGTCTAGTCAATCTAAACTAGTCAGTCCTGGACCCATTGCCACCAGGACAGGGCTGGAACATCTACAGAATGTAGTCCAGAGAGAAAGAGAGAGAGAAATGTGTAGGGAAAGCCCAGTAGAGATAACTTGTCTGACAAAGACTTATTGACTGTACAGTATCCATGTTCAGGAGTTGCGCCTGTGCCTGAGCATACAGTTTGTGAGAAACTCCTTATCCCAAGATGGATTTCGTGGAAGTGTACTGTAAGTACAGCAACCTGTTCAAAGAATGGAGCAGAACAGTTTGCCTGCCATCAGGAAGAACTGTCCAGTGGGTTGCATTGCATTTATTTAAAAGTTTACAGCTCATGTCTGGATGCTTATGTCAGAGTCAGCTAGCCAAGTGCAGAGAAAGAAAAACTACATTAAAGAAATTCTTTGGCCTTTTACTAAACTTGCAGCTGTGAAACCTGTAACATATGTCAAAGTACTATTTGTGAACATCTGCTGGTCCTTGGTAAGATAAGAACTGTCCTGATCTGTTTGCATTTGAATTCTTCACTAAGAACTGTTTGGCTGCACTAAGGCCTCCTCATTGCTTACTGCACTACTGCTACACTGAAAAGTACTGGCACCACGACAACAGGGACCCTGCCTTGCATCGTAAAACCCTTTATACCAAGGGCACCTCAACCGTCATCAGGCAGGAAAACCCCAGAACTGAAGTGTGCTTCAAAAGGGAAGAACCAGTACGCCCTTCCTATCACTGCACGCTAGCCCAGGACCGTGAGTATAAATCAGCATCTGACCGGTGGAGGTCCGACACTCTTGGCACCATGCCAATCAGCTGTTTGAAGACACTGTAGTGCACCTGTGAGGGCTGCTGCCAAAAGTCAGATCCCCATCACCTGAACATAGGTCATCAATATTAAAGTAGGAAAACCCAGTTAAGGGTTATTAGCAATCAACCCTTCATAGCCCTAGACCACCAGGAATGTTACTGTTAATTACTTCTGTGCTCTAGAAAATGAATGTTATAATTAACCTCTTTACAACCCCATACCAGAATACCAGATGGCATGGTCACTGCTAGAGCACTGTGAATATTATTACTTATCTTTTTAGTGCCCTAGACCACCAATGATTTTATTATTTTAGCCCTAAACTACCCCAGCCCCTTGTTTGCTATCATTCAGTGCTTTAGACCTTCATAAATGTTACAGTTAACCCCTTCATTGCCCTAGAACACTAGAAATATAACTATAAAACACCTGACTTTCCTAAATCACATATTACCATGACCTTTTCACCTCACTACAGGGGAAATTGAGACTATCCAGACATTTTCAGGAGATATTTTCTACTGCCATTATTCATTTTAAAGGGGTTGTCCCACAAAAAAATATTCTACAGTTTTCAAACCAGAACCTGTATCTGAATACTTTTGTAATTGCATGTAATTAAACAATTTGTATATGTACTGAGTTCAATAAAATGTATCTGTATAGTGCCACCTGCTGTTTGTTTTTTTCTTATTTCTTTGTCCTGCTCACTGAGATGGCCGCACATGCTCAGTTTCATATTTTAACTGCCTCCTGAGCTATGATAAGTAGAGCTGAGACACGCCCCCTGAGCTGCAGCAGAAAAGACACTCCCCCTGAGCTGTCAGCTTGATATAAATCTAGCAGAGCAATGAATGTGGAGATCTCTGGATCCATGTGAGGTACAGATCTGGTTCTAGCTTTATTTGAAAGAGATTGTCATGGACTATATGATGTCTGATTTTCATTTTTTACATTATTCATGAGATAACCCCTTTAAATATTAGAAGTTGTAGGTATGCTGGTGGAGGGGACTCACGTGCCTTTTTTTTTTTGCATAGGGGCCCCTATCTGTCTTTGCCGTTCCCTGGCATGGGACCACATTTATGACTGTGTTGTGTCTTTAAAAATATAGAAGATTAATAGGAATAGTTTTATTACAAAATAATACAAGTTTCTAAAACACACGGAAAACTTAGTATTCCCGTGCTCAGAAGCAGTATTCATACAGCCCCCAGGAGTTCAGATCGACTTGAAAGTAAATAATTATAAAACAAATTCTACGGCTTGATTATTGATTCTTTTCTTACAATGCCTGCGCGGCAAATTACCCGGCTGCTGCATAAAGTCTACTACCTGTCCTGGCATGATGCCACCTAGTTATGTAATTGCAGCGCCCAGACACCATGGTAGGAATATATAAATTCAAAAGGAAAATCAGACGCAGATTGAGGAATCATAGACACTGCATTAAGCTAATCCTTCTGATCCTGCCGTGATCATGCTGGCTGAGCAGCCATTTGGCATGTACACTATACAAGGCTTTTAGAAATAGTACAAAAGGCCTAACAATGGCTCATTTGCTTCCAGTGGGCATCTCACATTGAGCATGTACAACTTGTTTAGAAATAAAAGTACGGGATATTAAAAGGAAATTTCTAAGTTATTATTAAAAATGTATTCAGGTCCTGCAGAAAAAGACATTGAAATTGGTCAGGTTTCCTTCCCTGTGGACCTCAGCGATCTACTAATTGAAGTAAAGCCCTTCATCTCTCGTCAAATTGCTTTGTGTTCCATTGACACAGGATAGGGGGTAACTTTAAGATTAGTGGGGGTCCTACCACTGGGAACCCCAGTGATCATGAGAACGGGGACCCCTTACTCCCTGCAGGCCCCCTGCAGCTCCCCTGAGATGACCGGAGGCTATCTGTCCTATCTCCGGAGCTCCCATAGCTCCCCCATTTTCGTGATCAGTGGGGGTTCCAGCGGTAGGGGCCACTTTGAGTTTTTTTTTCCACTGCCACTTTAAGTACCCACTCTGCCCTTGCCATCCTCAGTGAAAGCGCATGATTTGGTACATGCAGGAGGACGGGAAAATTGACTGTTATGGCATGGAAGGGGGATTTTTGCCATCTTTTCTATGAGCACTAGTGTTGATCGAGCACCTGGGTGCTCGTATGCTCTGGCCGAGCCCTCGGTGGTGCTCAAGTGCTCGGCCGAGCATAATGTAAGTCAATGCGACTAAACCAGGCACCCCCCGCTCGGAAGAGGGGGGGGGGCCTGGTTTAAAAAGGTCCCCCAAGTAAAATAAAAAAATGCCCCAAATGTTCCAATAGCCCTCAAAAGGGCTTTTATTTGTTTTTAAAATAAAATCTATCCCTGCCTAGCCATTTCAGCTCTCCCTGTCTAACACTGGCCGGGAAGGCGTCACCGGGTGCTATATAGAACCCGATGATGCGTTCCCGGCCAGCCAATCAGTGTAATGCCAGTAGCTAAGATGGCTACTGGCATTACACTGAATGCCACCCATTAATTAGTGTGCGGGGAGCGAACTCGAGCATGGCACTCGAGTACACCCGATGTTCGGCCGAACACCGAGTGGACCCGAGCGCCAGCGTGCTCGGCCGAACAGCGAGTTCGGCCGAGCATGCTCGCTCATCACTAATGAGCACCATATAGTTTGGAGTCACCCCTTTAAAAATCCTGCATTTATCCTTGTAGTTTGCTGTATTTGTTCGTCCATGAGGACCATGTCACTGCCTGGTGTTAGCACCAAGTTAACACACTTGTCGCCGAGAAGACTAAGTTGATTGAAAGGAGTGATTCTAAACTGGTGGGAGTCGGGACCTGTGCCTTGTTTATGCATGCTCTGTACGTCCCTCTCTCCACTCCAGTGCACAGCTAGATGCAGTTGTCATTCGCAGGAGCCTTTACAAAGTATGAGTCCAGCTTCTACATTATAAACCATAAAACCGAACAAACCTAAAATAGATCTTGATCTTTCAAAGCCACGTCCTTATCCATCATGAAGCGCACACATTCCTACAGGATCATTACTGAACGGCCTCAGCTGTTGTCATGTCCCTAAATCATCAAAGATTTATGGAGGAGGCTGAAGTCTGGGAGTGCATATACTTATGCACCTTCAGGATTATGGAGTGAAATACTGGATTTTTGTTAACAACATTGGTAGATACTTATCTCTTCATGAATGAAGGTCTCTGCAACCACTGGGGAGGAGGCAGGTAGATTTTTTTGTGGGCGCGATAATTGCATAAAACCAAGTACTCTTCTAAATAAATAGGGTTTTCCCTTTGCATTGGTGCCTTTCGAGGACAAAGCAGTTACAGTACGGCCACACAATCAGGTTTCTTGATGCAGTTGTGGAAGCCAAAACCAGAAGTGAACTCAAAAACGAGAAGAAGTCATCTGTCCTTTATACTTTCTTTCCTTTTATGATTTACTCCTGGTTTTGGCTTCAGGAAACCTGACCGTGTGGCTGTGCCCGCTGTGCCCTAACTCCCATTTACCCATGGAACCATCAAACATTTCTGTAAGAATTCAACTTGCTTGAAATTGGGATCTCCAAATAGTCTTCCATAGGTACTTGGGACTCTGGGATCATGATGGAAACTTAGGACATCTACAATCTTAGGGGAAGTGCATGTGTTCTCTACTCCATAGGTTCACAGGAGTTTAACCTTTCTTCTTTTCCATGCTAATGACTAGAGATGAGCGAATCTTCCAAGATTCAGCGAATATTCGTGGAATTTTGAAAAAGATTAGTCTTGGATAAGATCCGATTCGGTTCAAGTTGCATTAAAAAAAATTGTGTTCTACTAACATTCCCGCGAATACATACGCATGAGTGTACAAAGTGCATACGAAGCTTTGGTTTATTATTGTCTAGACCCACAAAAATAACAAACATACAGTAAAAGTACGCTACTTAAGTACCTACGCATTAGCGTACAAATTATTAGATGCGTAGCATTAGCGTACAAATTATATTTTGCGTACGTAGCGTTAGCGTACAAAGATTTAGGAAGAATCTTCCGAAGAAAATCTGAAAAGATTTGGATTTGCTTTGGTGTAGAAAAAACGAAGATTAGTATCAAATCTACAAAGCAGCGAATAGATTCGCTCATCTCTACTACTAGTGACTCTCCTTTACACACCTTTGAATGACTATGACAGCCATTGCCATCTCATATCTTTTTTTGGGGATCACATGCACGATCTATCTAAGGTATGTCAGTGATGTGATTTTCTCATGTGTGTGGCCAGCATTTGTAGTCTATCTATAAGTCTATGTGCATTGAGCCGCCCCCCAGGACCGATCATGTCCCAGGTTTTTGGGAATGCAGAGTGGTGCGGCCCTTAATAGTTTCTATGTGTGTCACAGTGCTTCTACCTGGATACCGGCGCTCCCCAGGGTTAGGCTCTGAAGCAATAAAGGGGAGAGTATTTGTGGAGGTGGAGAAATAGTCGAGTCCAGACTTTTAAAATGTTCAACAGCTTTACTTGAATCAACTTGCATCTCTACAAGTGGTGTTTCTATTGGTTCCAGCAGGTTTTGGCATAAACTGGCAGGCAAACTTAAATATTCTGCTTTATCTCTCTGCTGTGCTAAACTAGGCTTTAGTCTGGTCGCTGGACTTTAGGGCTGTTCTAGTACCTTTGGAGTAGGTGCCTTTGGCTGTTGACCCCCTCACAACACTCTGCCAGTTACTCTGTAAGGAGTCAGGGTGATTCTTATCTCCTTCCAACTCTAGGCTATTCTAAGGCTGACTGAAAACTTCCTGCAGCCCCTCCCTTGGTAGGAAAGACTGTCCCATTTCTGCTCAAAAGGGGGAGAATTGAATAGTAGATTCCATTCTATCTAAAAATCTCTCTGCCATATACGCTGCCTGGGGGTGAACCAGGCATATAACATGTCATACAACAAATAACAGTTACATATGCAATGAGCCACCCCCCAGGGCCCTATCCCATCCCAGGTTTAGTGGAAATACTGAGTGGTGTGATGCAGCCTATATGTGTCACGGTGCTCCTACCTGGATACAGTGGGACCCCAGGCTTAGAAATTTGTGCAGCCAATAGCAGGCTGCATTGAGGACAAGCATCCCTAGCGGCAGCCTTGCTGGCATCAGGAGCGATGCAGGTGCCGGGGAGTGGGGTAAGTATAACCTACATGAGGGGCCCGTGCATTAGAGGGGAGGGACATTATAGGGGTTGGATAAACCCTTTAAGAGTCCAGGGGATGGTCCTATCAGTGACTGACAGCTGTGTTTATATGCACATTCCCAGATAGATAGATAGATTGAAAGATATGAGATAGATATGTTATAAATATTAGATAGATATTTGATAAATATTAGATAGATAAATATTAGATAGATAGATACTAGATAGATAGATATTAGATAAATATTAGATAGATAGATAGATAGATATATAGATAGATATTCGATAAATATTAGATAGATAGATAGATAGATAGATAGATAGATAGATAGATATTAGATAAATATTAGATAGATAGATAGATAGATAGATAGATATGAGATAAATATTAGATGATAGATAGATAGATAGATAGATAGATAGATAGATAGATAGATAGATAGATAGATAGATAGATATGAGATGTTAGACAAATAGATTGATCAGTAGATCAGCTGCAATTTCTGCTCCTGTGCCAAGAAATAATCTTCTTTGTATTCCTGGGACGTTACAGATGCAGAATGTTATTTTGAAGCAACATATTAGGAGCCTCCTAATGAAGGTCGGTAAAATCTCCGCAGTGTAAAATATAAAAATAGATTTGGAAAATATTTCTGAAATTAGGAGGATTAGAGTAATACATGCTTTCATCTTCTTGGAAATGTTCTGTGTAATTACAGCTCTGGGTAATTAGTTTTTTTTTGGAGGAGTGTCTTTTGTCTTGAGGCTTGTCACCTTTCCATTGGCAGTAGACCGGTAGTATTGTCTGAGAGAAGAAGGGGTTATCCCTGCTTAGCAGAGGCGGTGGAAAGGAGGGGGACCCTGCAAATAATTATATCCTCACAATGACTGTGGGTGGGGGATACCTGTCATTTCCCAGCGAGGCGGCATTTTAATTTCAGCCTGTCATCATCAAACCTTTGCAGTGGTATTTGGGTGGGTGGGAAATCTTTGAGCACAGTGACATTGTATGTACTGGATACGGAGTTACTAATGTACAGGTATGACTGGTAATGAGGATTTACCAAACATTACAAATGGGGGCGATTTTTTTTTTTTTTACAGGGTCTCAAGTGTTTCCTAATAAAATAACATGCTGGGAAACCTGATATTGTTTCTGGGGAGACCAGTGAGGATCAGCACCATGGTACTGCAGGTACTGCTCTGGTCTGTGTGACGGTGCTGGGTGAGATCAGGAACAGCCGGCAGGGGTGCCAACCAGAATTTTAGTTTTTTCTGGACAACTTATCCCAAAAATCACGGACAGCCAACATTTTTTACGGACAAATTGGGAAACCATAATGAATGCTAAAGATTCTAAGTAATACATGTCTATAGCTCAATGTACTCATAAGATTTCATCACCAGCATTTACTGTGAGCAGTAAAATGATGATAGTTACCACCAAAATAATCTAGTCAAGAACCACCAGCCTCCAAAAAAATCACGGACACATCTATTTTTTTCATGGACACAGGAAAAAAGTGACCTATTTTTACAGACAGTCCAGAAATTTCTGAACGGCTGGCAACCCTGGCGGCTGGTCCAACAGTGTATGGCCATTCCTTTATGGTTCCTCCCCCAATCAGACACTTGAGGAGCCGAGTCAGTTGTCCAATCACTGGGAATTCAGTGCCAGTGATTACCTACAGGCCTCCAAAGTGCCCCTCGTTTGGAGGGACAGTCCCTAGTTTTGATCAAGTCCCTCAGTCCCTTTTAGGTCAGAAGTATAGATTAGCATTTTTGCAATTACGATATTAATCCAGAAAGTGTGGTCTGGTTCCTATCTGTATATTAGTGCCTGCTTTGTATATAATTTTATTATTTGATGCAATCTGTATTTTAGTAATTTCCATATTCAGATAATGTTTTCTCTATTGTGTAAAAGAAAACTAATGAAGTGTATAGATATGCAAAAAAATGGATCTTTTGCACAGTGAACCATAAGTGTCCTTCTTTGACCATCCAAAAAGTTGGGAGGTATGTGCCTATAGTGACCTGGTTCTGTTTTTGCTTCTGTACTTTCTCAAAAAACAAACAATGCAACATCACTCTGCAAACACAAATAATAAAGTAAATCCAATAGTGCCATACTCACTGTAGGAAATGTAAAATGTTAATGTCGTGTTATAAAAGTGAGATTCTTGGCAAATACATGTTGAACAAAATGATTTGTGCCTGTCCGCCGGCGTCAAGTCGATCTCTTTAGGACAGGAACCTAACACTATAATATATATATTTAGAGGCGCAGCATGTATGTGGAGCCTGCATTCCCTGAATTTAATGGAGGCTGGTAGGGCACCAATGAATGTAGTATACAGTGTTAGGTTCCTGTCCACGAGAGATTGTCTTGGCGCCAGCGGACAGACACAAATAGTTCTGTACAAAATGTTTTTGCCAAGAATCTCACTTTTATAACACAGCATTAGCATTTTACATTTCCTACAGTAAGTATGACACTATTGTATTTACTTTATTATTTGAGTTTGCAGACTGCTGTTGCATTGTTTGTTTTTTGCTTTTGTGCTCCCAGCCATAGCGACGTGCACCTGTGCACTGGGATGTGCTGACTAATAACCCCCATTTTTATTTTCTTTCCAGTCTATACTTTCTGCTTGAACTCAAGTCCTGCTTGGCTAGGTGGTTCCATTGAACGAACGTCAGATAGATGCGGCTCCCACGTCCTAGTACCCCAGCTATCTCCAGAAAGGCACCCCAGAAGTTAGAAGAGAGCATCCTCCATTCACCTCTATGGGAGTTCCAAAAATAGCTGCCCACTGGCTCGTATATTTCCGGAAGTCCCATGGTGGTGAATCGAGAGGCGTAATTTCTTGCGCTGTGCGCTCTCCATTCACCTATGTGGGACTACTGAAAATAGCCGAACGTGCTTGGTGCTTTTGGGGGCCCTGTTCTTTAGATAGGAGTAGGTCCCGAAAGGAGGACCTGCACCTATGTGAAATTGATGGCATATTCTAGTGATAAGTTATCAATGTCTCAGATGGGCCAGCCGCTTTAACTTCTTGTCTACTGATTTGGCTACACCTGTACTCTCCAGGTTTGGACCTTGGCTTGTCCTACTGATTAACCTCTCTGGCTCTCTTTAATTAATGCAACATATAGATGGAGCCTGCTGTCCCTGCATCCATTTGCGGCCTGTTGGTAAAAGGAGAGGAATCATATATAATAGGGTCTCATCTAAAAACGGTCAGCTTCCCATGGTGGATTGGCACACATGATTTTGATAAAAATGTATTTGCTAAGTACCTCATATTAATTTAAATAATGAATATAGCATTAGTAAAATATACAGTCTATATACGCAGTAATTGTAGAGTGCTGTTACATTGTTCTACAAAGCAGATGTGACTTGGGGCTATTCTTTTGTCCAAGTGACACCCACCCCCTCGTCTTCACCCTTTAACCCCATACAAGGATCTGGACTTCACTGTAGGAAAACCACCAGGCTAGTACTTTTCGACTAGTCTCTACTCACATGACTGCTGACCCAAATGGGTCAAGAGACACTGATGTGGAACACCAAGGGGCCAAACAAAACTGTAGTCAGGGACAGGTCGAGGTTAGGGCAGTTAGACTTCATGTGACACAATAAAGACCCCAAGGTCAGGGCAGGCAGCTCAGGATCAGTACAGAGATCAGGCAGAGGTCAGGTCAGGCAGAGAAGGGTTAAATCCGGGAAACAGGTAGAAGTCAGTACATGGGTGGATAAACATAATAAGCATAACTTTGTAGGTACACAGCATACTAGAACCTATTGCTCAGACACCTTCCACAGAGGAAGGTGGCTAAAGAATCCTTGGGTACCCAGACATTGGTTGGGGAAGACTAGGATGCACTCTGGCCCTTTAAGAATGAGAGGGGAGCATGCCCATCCTATGAGCACCGAGAGGCATTGCTAGCACGAAGCAGGCTGTAGCCTGAGTGATAGGATCAGCAGAGCTATGCCAATGGCCAGGCCCACGGGAAGGAGAAAAAGGAGGCTGGTGGCCTCTGAGTTGTAGGAGCCCAGGAGTGGGGGAGCCGGTGGGCAGAGTGGCGATGGTTCTTGCCACAGAGAACAGAGGAGGGGTGACCATGGACCACTACCATAACACTTTTCATTTGGTTTTACTTAGTATGATGGCATTATTCAGTTTGTGGTGGAGATATCTGTTCAAGATTTGGCCGTGTTTTCTAGTCCTTGTATATTGGTTTTATTGGTAATTTATATACTAGGCTTTGTTCAGTACTAGTACGATGGTAATATGTATGTATCTTTATTGACCCTAGCAACGGCACTGACTCGTGCAACAAGCTGGGGAGGGTGGCCAAAATTTGCTCTGAGGTCCATAGGTAGTCTAGTTACACCCCTGGTTATATACTTATCAGAGGCAAGTAGGCTGACAGTTTTTTTGGTGATTAAAACATTGCCTTAATGTCTTCATGCCAGAGGTTTTCTTTCGTCTCAGCATAGGAACTACACAGCAGATGGCGCTATCTGATCAGGTTAGATGTTTGATTTAATGCAGTAGTTTTTTTTTACTCGTCATTTTGTTTCTATTTCTTGTTTTGTTTCTGACAGCTGTAATCATAGACGAATGATAGATAAATGGATAGATGGATGAATAGAAAGATATTAGAAGGATGCTACATATTTTTACTATAAGTTTACACTGAAAATATGACTTCTTGTAATGTGTGAATTCATGTTTATTGTTGTCTTTTGTAACCTTTGCAGGTCCAGAGCAGACCTGTTGGTGCTGCCAAAAATGATGGCCTACACTATGCGTGTCATTTACTGTCAGATATACACCGTCCGTGTCCGTGTCTGTTGCAACTTTTCCCCATTCATGGCAGACTCATCTCATTTATCATTCTCTATGTCTGTTTTAGGCGTAGAAAATGTTCTAAATCTATGCCAACAAGGAAGCTGGAGTAGATTTAGACTGGCGGTAGATTTGACGAAGTTATGTAGAGGCTGATGACTCTTCATAACTTCAGCAGATCCAGGTTATTAAGCCTGGCATCTAAACCGACCCCCTATGTTCTTATCATTGTCTGTACGGTGTGTCTTTAAGTGTGATTTCCCATCCTTTTGTGTTCTGTGAGCTCCGGAGCTGAAAACAAGCATAATGGGAAGTAAGGGAAAAGACTACACAGCAGTACTGAAATAAGATTTCACAGAAGGGATACCCTCCCTGCTTCTGAGTGAAATGCATCTAGCTGTGCATCTGAAACAGGGAATATTATGGCTGAGACATTAGGGAAGCCCAAAAAGACCTGTTCCTTCACAGTTATGATTGTATAAAGAAGCACAGCCATTATGCAAACTATCACTTTTTTTGTGAAAAGTCAGGTACGTTTTAAATCATATTTCATTTTTTCAGATTTTTTTTTTAGCTTTTTTATCATAAAAATCTTATACATGATGATGCTCATAAATCACTCAAATATATTTTCCAGTTTCCTGCTTCAGTTTCCTTTCCCAAAATGCAAAGGTAATTGCTTCATGGTTTAATATATTTCTGGAGGCAGCCCAATAAATTCTTTACAGTCAAATTATTATAAGGCAATGAAAAAACATATTGCAGTGGAAATGATACGATTATAAATTAAAATCTCATGCAGGATATCAGGAACAACTACATGAAGGGAAGATTTGAGCAAATGAAGGCTACAAAGCACAGTATATTGAAAGTATATGCTCAAAAGAAGCCATGTAGGAATCAAAGCCAGCAACCTTGGTATTAACAAGGTCATGATGTAACTAGGTGAATCTGCCATCAAAAATTAGCTTGGTGCAATTAATAATGTCACTGGTCGTCAGTGTGTGGTCAATACACAATTTAGATTTTCAATAGCCTTCAGTTTACAGTGGTTTTCTGAAATTTTAATACTGATGACCCATCCTCTCGATAGGTCATCTGTATCTGATCAGTGGGGGGTCAGACACCCTAGAAGCCCCGCCGGACAGCTGTTTGGCCCCCAGGCCATCTCACAGCTTTCCCTAGGTTGAGTGATGACACGTTCATCAGTAACGTGGCCTAGGCTCAGCTCAGCCCCATTCAATGGGGCTGAGCTGCAATACCAAGCACAGCCACTATAAAATGTATGGAACTGTGCTTGGTGTGCTTACAGGAGCGCCGGTGCCTTCTCAAATAGCTGATCGAGTTTTGGACTTCCACTGATCAGATACTGATGATCTATCCAGAGAATTGGTCACCAGTATTAAAATCTCGGAAAACTTTTTTAATAGTGTAATGGGAGGCCGGCGACGCGCTCCCTCCGCGCAGAGCCGCTGGACCTCTCCACCCCCCTAGAGACGAGCAGTAGGGAATTGAAGTGCTGGTCTGGTCATCCAGCACTTCATCAGTTAATTATCTTTTGGGTTTTTAGTCATGTGGTGCTGAGCACACCACATGGCTACTTTGCATATTGTTTTGGCAGCAATGCTCCGCCTCAGGTCATGTGATGCTGGCCACATCACATGATCCTGGGCGGGCTATTTAAAGATGGCAACTGCCTTGACAAGTTGCCTGTTATTGAAGTTCCTTCCTTGCAGTGCTGTGCGTTTTTCTACTTGTGACCTGCCGTATTATCTGACCTATTGCTTGTGACCTCGACCTTGCTTTTGCCTCATCCTCGGATCCTGACGTACACTCCTGCTTTGACCTTTGTTTGCCTGACTTTTCGACTATTGTGTCTGTTTGTTTCCGTGTCCGTTTGTTGTTCTCCCTTCCCTGCACCCTCATGTAGCAGAGTAGGGTTTGCCGTCCAGTTGCTCCCCCTGGACCTTTAGCCGTGGGTGTGGCAAATAGGCAGGGACAGAGGTAGGGTTTAGTCAGGCTGCACTTCTCCCCCTTGTTCCTGTCGTGACAGAATAACAGGCCCAAAAATTCATGGATCAGTTGCGAGCACTTACTGACCAAGTCCAGAACATGGCGCAAATGATCCAGGACTTGGCTGAAAGGCTCCAATTTCACGAGCAGCTGCAGACCACCCCTGCGGCTGCTCCTGTGGTTCCCAGTACCTCCCTGGAACCTCAATTCAAGCTCCCCGATCGTTTTTCTGGGGATCGCAAGGCTTTCCTCTCATTTAAGGAAAGCTGTAAGCTTTATTTTTATTTGTGCCCAAACTCCTCGGGACCTGAGCCGCAGCAGGTTAAAATTATTATTTCTCTGCCGCAGGGTGACCCGCTGGAGTGGGCTTTTTCATTGCCCCGTGACTCCCCTGTCTGCAGTCGGTGGAGGCTTTTTTCCAGGCCCTAGGACTATTGTATGAGGAGCCTGACTTAGCCGCGGTGGCGGAGACTCAGCTAAGGGACATTCGGCAGGGTAACCGTCCAGTAGAGGATTATTGTGCCAAATTCAGGAAGTGGTGCATTTCCTCTAATTGGAATGATCCTGCATTAAGGAGTCAGTTTAGAGTGGGGCTCTCTGATCCTCTTAAGGACCTCCTAGTTAGTTACCCTACCCCTGAGTCATTAGAAGAGACTATGATGCTCAGGGGTAGGGTAACTAACTAGGATGTTCAGGGTGCCTGTTGGTTTACCAAGCTGGATCTGAAGGGGGCATACAACCTGATCAGAATCCGTGAGGGGGATGAATGGAAAACCGCTTTTAACACCCCGGAGGGTCATTATGAGTATTTAGTAATGCCCCTCGGGTTAAGTAATGCTCCTGCGGTTTTTCAAAATTTTGTTAACAACATTTTTAGACCTTTCATTGGCAAATTTATTGTTGTCTATATCGACGATATCCTCATTTTTTCTGTTGATTGGGAATCTCATATGGCTCACGTTAGACAAGTTCTTGAAGTGTTTATTAAGAGTGAGAAGTGTTCTTTTGGGGTCCAGGAGGTGGCCTTTTTGGGGTATATATTGACTCCCTTTGCGTTCAAGATGGACCCCACCAAGGTACAGGCTATGCGAGATTGGGTGCGACCTTCATCCCTGAAGGCGGTCCAACGTTTTCTGGGGTTTGCCAACTTTTACCGGAGGTTTATAAAGAATATTTCGGTAATTGTTAAGCCTGTCACCGATCTCACCCGTAAGGGGGCAGATGTCGTGAATTGGTCTCCGGCTGCTGTGAAGGCTTTTGAGCATCTAAAGAGTTGCTTCTCTAAAGCTCCGGTCCTGATCCAGCCTGATCAGAACAAACCATTTGTGGTCGAGGTAGACGCATCTGAGGACTGTGTGGGGGCCATATTGTCCCAGGGTTCTTCCACTCTTACCAATCTCAGACCATGTGCCTTCTTCTCCCGCAAATTTTCTCAAGCAGAGAGAAATTATGATCTAGGGAATAGGGAGTTACTAGCCATTAAATGGGCATTTGAGGAGTGACGCCATTTTTTGGAAGGGGCTTTGCATCGGGTTACGGTCCTTACGGACCATAAGAACTTGTTATTTCTTGAATCTACCAAAAGGTTGAATCCCAGACAGGCAAGGTGGGCCTTGTTTTTTACCCGATTTGATTTCTGTGTCACCTTTAGGCCGGGAAGCAAGAATACTAAAGCGGATGCCTTGCCTTGTCTCGTAGTTTTCAGGCATATCAACCGCCTGAGACTCCTCCTGAACCTATTCTACCGGCTGACATTTTCGTGGCTGCGACATCACCTGACCTGACCGACAAGATACTGGAGGGTCAACATCTCGCTCCAGACGGTACCCCCACTGACAAATTTTTTATACCTGTTTCGTTGCGTCTTCGTTTGCTGGGTGAGTGTCATAACTCTGTTTTGTGTGGACATCCCGGGATCAATGCCACCAGAGAATTAGTTGTCAGGAATTTTTGGTGGCCTTCCATGTCCAGGGACATCCAAGCCTTTGTGTCCGCCTGTAGTGTTTGTGCCCGATCTAAGAACCCCAGAACACGACCTATGGGTGAGTTGCACCCTTTGCCCTTACCGGATAGACCGTGGTCCCATTTGTCTATGGACTTTATCACGGACCTTCCATGTTCAGAGGGTAAAACTGTTATCTTGGTGGTGGTTGATCGTTTTAGCAAGATGTGCCATCTAATCCCATTGTGTAAGCTTCCGTCGGCCAAGGTCCTGGCTACTGTATTTATTGATCACATTGTCAAATTACATGGGGCTCCAGATAATATTGTGTCGGACCGAGGCGTGCAATTCGTGTCTAGGTTTTGGAAGGCCTTCTGTCAGAAGATAGGTACCTCCCTGTCCTTCTCGTCGGCCTTCCATCCCGAGTCTAACGGGCAAACCGAACGGGTTAACCAGTCGGTTGAGCAATTCTTGAGATGTTATGTTGCTGAGAATCAACATTTATGGGTCAAATTTTTATCTCTGGCCGAATTTGCTCTGAATAACCGTGTTAACTCCTCCTCTGGGGTCTCTCCTTTCGTTTGTAATATGGGTTTTCATCCTCGGTTTGGCTCATTCTCCCCATCGCATTCCACTGTACCAGAGATTAAGGGGGTATTTCAGGAACTGTGCACAGTTTGGGCTCAGGTTCAAACGAACCTGGAAAGAGCCCAAGAGGTTCAGAAAACTAAAGCGGACAGGAGACGTTCCCAAGGGGTTGAATTTAAGGTAGGGGACAAGGTGTGGTTGTCCACTAAAACCTGCATCTGAAGGTATCATCCCATAAGTTCGCGCCCCAGTTTATAGGACCTTATGTGATTATTAAGGTAATTAATTCTGTGTCCTTTAAGTTGCGCCTGCCTGACTCCTTCCGTATACATGACGTATTCCACAATTCCCTGCTGAAAAGGTTTATTGCTCCGGTTCTGCCTGAGGAACATTCTCCACCTCCGGTAGAGGTGGATGGGCAGATGGAGCATGAGATTTCGGATATTGTGGATATTAGAAGGGTCCGAAACTCATTCCAATAGTTGGTACATTGGAAGGGGTTCGGACCAGAAGATAGATGCTGGGTACCGTTGACCAAGATTCCAGCAGACAGCCTCATTAAAGCTTTTCATTTGCTGCATCCCGATAAGCCTATTCCCCCTGGTAAGGGTCCGGTGGCCCCTCGTGAAGAGGGGGGTACTGTAACGGGAAGCCGGCGATGCGCTCCCTTCGCGCAGTGCCGCCTGACCTCTCCGCCCCCCTAGAGACGAGCAGTAGGGAATTGAAGTGCTGGTCTGGTCAGCCAGCACTTCATCGGTTAATTATCTTTTGGGTTTTAAGCCATGTGGTGCTGAGCACACCTTTAGCCTTGGGTGTGGCAAATAGGCAGGGACAGAGGTGGGGTTTAGTCAGGCTGCACTTCTCCCCCTTGTTCCTGTCGTGACAAATAGCCTTTGATGTGGAAGTAGGCAGCCAGAATTGTATTTAGCTATGTGCAGGGGCATGCCTAAAATATAGTATGAAATTAATCACCATACAGTTTTGGACTTTTTAAAATTAATTAAAAAAATATTATAATACAAAGTAACTTTCTTTTCATTAATTACATTAGAGTCTGTGCAGTTCCTTCACATATCTAGCTGCTCTGTTGCTTCTGACATAGATGTGACAGCACACTGCTCCTGTATGTGTACTAGAGATAACATCAAGGTGGATGAAGTAATACATGGTAGATTGGAGTGTGGAGAGGGGGAAAGCATCTCAAGTCTGCAGGGAGAGCAGATCCCACAGGCTTTACTGTAGGGAAGAAAAAGCACATAGTAGTCTGCTATTGGAGGGTGTACTACACAGACTGTGTACCAGTATACAGAGAGAAGACTGCACCCATGGAAGACTCCTACCATACTATGTGTCTTTCAGCACCAGTGGGAAAAAAAGGAAGAGAAATCAATCCAGGAATCAAGCTCTGCAGATACATGAGAGCTGGCGAAAGATGCATCATCCTGAACACACATACCTAACATCCAAGCTATATTACTGGGAAGAATAAGTCCACATAAGAAAAATATGAAACTTGGAACAGGTTAAATATGAATCTCAGAGAACTTGAGAACAAATGAAAAGCCTGAAACATAATTCAAACTTTTTAACCAAAATTACTACTAAGAGGTAGAAGCCAAATTTCCTCAACTTGGGAGAAAATATCTTCCCAACTGTAAATCAGAGCATAACCTGTAATATTATGTCCTATAAGAAAGGCATTTAGGCATGATTTAATTTTTTTCAATGAATTAATCATTACAACGTGATTGGGGCCTCTCCCTGCCCACGGGTTCTGGGTCCTTCGCTCCTTTCGGCTGCTGCAGTTCTTAGGTCTCCCCTTGTCAACATCCGCTTTGACACATGTCACATATCTGCTGCTGCCAATGAGTGGTCACGCGACGCCAAAGCCAGTCATAATTTCAAACCGGATATTAATGTGGGAAGATCTGAGAGGTGCAGTGGCCGAGGAGAGTGAAGGAGCTGGAACCCAGTGCACGGGATCTGTATGATTCCCTCCACAGGTCCGGCCATGCTAGGGGGTCTGCATGAGAGGTGTGAGGAGTGATCAATCAGTTTCATAGTTTCAAATGTCATAGTTTCACTGCTCTTACAGTAAAGAATCCTTTTCAATCTTAGTGTAGAGGATGCCTCCTGCCTCAGCTCTTATTCAAGTCATCATTTTAAGTTATCAATTAAAAATATAAGAAATCATAAATGCCAGAAAAAAGTCAGATTTCTCTCATGATTATGACTTTCAAAGTGATGACACTATTCACATCCAAATTATCTTTTTGTCATAATTTCCTTGTGACTTTTTCATGAATAACTCAGACTTTTTCTAATAATCATGCTGTTTGAGTCATGGTTTTGAAAAAAATAAAAATGTTAGCATCAGAGCCTAACATTTTTTCCCCTAAAGTCCCCTTTTTGATGTGTTTTAATGTTTCCTTAAAAGGTTTTCCCGGGATTACTATGGTTTTTAACAGATTTGCTCATGTAGTTGCTTATCTTCCTCTTCCTCTTACATCTTAGCTACAAGCTTTTATGCACGGATGTATCTATAGTCTTTCTATGATATACTATGAGGCTAGCACTGTTTGCTGATAACACTAAAGACTATTATAATTGAGGCTTTGCCCCGTGGAATCTGTGTCTAACAATGTTAATAAGGTCTCTTGCTGTATTATTTAAAGGTCCAGTACAGTCACATTGTTTATCACATATCAACAGCATGCATGTGAAAATGTTATGTAAATAGTTGTATAAATATACAGGTGGATGGTTTTCTGGATACAGTTTTTTTTTAAGTCACACCATGTATTACGGGGGTGTTGCTAGGGTCTCAAAAATCTGGAACCCAAGCCTCAATGCATATGTGCCAAATTCTCAAACCAATCACTTTTCTATCATTCTCCACACCCCAATGCCCCAACAGTGATATCCTGCTGTTACCCCAAGTCCTGTAACTTTTGTGCTCCACAATGCCCCCATATAATATTGCAAAGATAATAGTGCCATACAGATAGTGCCCCCAAAAATAATAATTCTCTTCCAGAGTGCCTTCATTATTAATATCACCTACAATAATGATAATGTTCCCCAAGAGCGCCTCATTAGCAGTAGCATACTCCATAGTGTGCCCAATAATAATGCCCACCATGGTGCACCCAGTAGTAAAAATACCTCTCTATAGTGCCCCTAGTATTAATGAGGCCCCTTTGTTATGAGCCCAGTATTAATAAGGCCCCCTATAGAGCCCCCTGTAGTATTAAGACCCCTGTATAGTGCCCCTGTAGTTTAAATAGTCTCCAGTAGTTAAAATGTCCCTTTATAGTACCCAGTGGTTACAATGCTCCCCTGTAGCACCCAAAGTAGTTATACTGCTCTCCTGTTGTGCCCCAGTGGTTATAATGCTCTCCTTTAGTGCCCCTGTCGTTAAAATGCCCCTCTATAATGCCCAGTAGTTACAACGCCCCTTGTGGCACCCACAGTAGTTATACTGACCTCTGACCACCTGCATTGTCCCAGTAGTTACAATACTTTCTTTTAGTTCCTCCAGTAGTTAAAATATGACACCATCCCCTCGGTAATGCCCTCAGTAGTTGTAATGCTGCCAATAGTGCTCCCAGTAGTTAAAAAGTCTCCCAATAGTTCCCAGTAGTTAAAATGATCCCTAGTAGTGCCCCCAGTATGTGTAATGCCGCCTATAGTGCCCCCAGTAGTTTAAAGGATCCAATTTAGTGCCCTCAATAGATAAAATGTCTTACCTTTGATCATCACGCTGCCTGTGCTGCTGAGGCAGCCTTTCATAGGCTTCAGGCCTAGTGGTCTATTAGAGTGAACCGCCCCTCGGCAATCTTCAACTCTATTGCTGTCTTGAGGATGGCAATATAGTTGAATGTGCCACTCCGGCAAGATGTCTGAGGCAATGGACAGAACATCTGGGGCTCTAGCTCCAGATGTTTTAGGCTAGCAATACCCCTGATGTATTCTATTTCCTGTCCTGGATCTTCCTTCCTTTACATAGACTTTACAGACAGTCTTGCCTAACTCTCTCAGTCAGACCATCACTGCGGCCAGAGGGAAGCACCTGCAGTGACTCAATTAGATCATCATATTACACTTATCAATTCAATGCGCTAATGTGGGCCTCTTTATTTAGGGCTTTCAAGAGAACAATAGAGCTTCCAATTCTACGCCTATTACTATCATGTGGATTACCCTTCAGATAACATCTCCCCTTCACAGCAAACTGACAATGAATTACCTATCTATATATCATTTGCGCTGACTGCTACAAAAAGACAATATTTTGTATTTCATTTTCAATATTATAGCACTGCTGAAATGAAAAAAAAACTAAACAAAAATTTTCTTTGAATATATTGCTTTTGAAAACTACCCCTTTCCCATGGAAATATAAAAAATAGTGTCAGCCATCATGGCATGTCTGTTGAAATAATTTTTCATAGACCGCTCTGTTGTGCTAATCTTCCGTTATTCCTGCTGGAAACATGTGACAACTGAGCATTGTCATTCCTTTTATCAACACGGTTTGGTAAGTATAGGAGCACCTCATTGTCATTGCAATGTGACACCTTTTAGTCAGTTTATGACATATTTTCCAGAAGGAATAACAGAAGAACAGCGTATAGCAACACTTTAGAAAAGATGTGACTCGAAGGAGAATGCAAGGATTTACTAAGACAGAGATCTCAGAAAAACGTACATAATATATGCAGCTGATAACCGTGTGATGGATGGTCTTTTCTGACCCCCAGCAGTTACTTATGAATAGGGATGCTGAAGGTCACCTTCACAGATGTGCACCTCTTCACTTGGCGCTGTATTCACAAGGTAATGTATGTAAAAGCAAGCACAAATGAATATAAAATATAAAAGTAGCAAAATGAAGGTTTGTGATGTCCATAAAACTAGTCCGGAGACTAATCTTTTATAATTTGCTGAAAAACATTCTCGTCACATAAGACAATACACAGACAATGAGTCGGTACGCGGAATGCAGACCAATGATTTAATCAGCCCAGAGGGATGGAAATTCTATATATATGTACATGGGCGGATTGGCCATAGACCTTACAGGGAAATTTCCCGGTGGGCCGATGCCCAGGGGGCCGCTTGGGCCTTCTTCAGTGCTGGTCAGTGGAAGTTTTTGGGGATGTATTTTGTGCCTCTGACAGTATTTTGTGATGGACTGTGGTATTTGGCTCTGTTGGGGTGGTATAATGTACTACAATATGGTATTGCTGGCCCTGCCTTCCATCAATTTGGACCCAACTACAAAACGGGGCCACTTTTAGTATTTTTTCCAGGGCCACCTTAAGATCCCAGTCCGCCCCTGTATATGTACATTCACATATACATGTTTGGGAGGAAATGGATTTCTGATTGCCTCTCAGCTTATCCGTGCTGTCTGGGGTTGTGAGATGCCACTCACTGAGGCTGGGGGGGGGGAACCCAATGGGATTGTATGGAAGTGATTTGATCCTGTTAATGAGTTATGGCTTTCAGAGACAAACCACACGTACACGCGTACACACATGTTCGCTCTAAACCCTTTGTGGTCTGGATAATACAGACAGCTTGTTAGCTATGCTGTGCTGAATACTGTTTGATGCTATCCCTATTTTGGACAACTGGAACAAACGGCATTACCACTTTCAGCAGTAATTGATTTATACTATTCTATAGGCCTCATGCATGATTGATTTAACCAAGTGGTGTAAAGCCACATGAGGACACCAATAGATTTTTATAGGAACATGCTCTGTGTGACGACGCCTCCAATTTCATATGGGCACATGTGACCAACATACAGCGATATATACGATGCTCCATGCAGTGGCTGGGTTTGGGGTGGCTCCAACACTACGCTGAGTCCCCGGATGCCGTAACCACGTATTGCTACTCTCTGGAAGGGATGGTAAGGCGGGGTCCAGGGAGTCCAGAGAGTGAGGGTTTTCACTTAACCAGTGTGCTTCTTTACTGGAGGGATTCAGGTGCAAAACAATACAGGCGAGGCATAGGGCCAGCTTCTACAGTCTCCTCCCTGGCAGAAGAAGGGTTTGATGCTGAGGAAAGGCCTGAGCTAGCTGTCCCTCTCTCTCTTCAGAAGGCTGGTACCCTGGTCCAAAGCTGGTGATCTAGGGTCTGTGGCAAAGTATCCCCATCTCAGCATCTTCTTCTAGTCACTCAGTAGTCTGGCAGAGTCACCTCTTCCAACCTCTTACAGAACACTGGGGCTCTGACTGTTCTCTTTATATACAGTTTTAGCTAGACTAGATCCTTCTAGTGGGAGGAGTGGAGTGGGGAAGCTCAGCACAAACAGATACATTGTAACATTTTCTGTCTCTCATAGACTTACATTAGAGCTTGAATGATACTCAATGACAATGACACATCAGTTTTTCCAGACAAAAACAAGTTTCCAGACATAACAACATAGCTAAAACCAGACATTCAAAAGGTCAGTCTGTCTGGTTGTGGTGGTAAACAAGTCTGTTTTAGGGAGCATACCTACCAGTATAGGTTTATCCCCCTACCAGAGCTGCACCATAGAAACCTTCATTCCTAAACAAGAGAACTGGTATTCATCAGTCAATTCCTTCATTCTGAAGAGATGGGGCATCTCCTACAGCCACTCTGACTGAATTACTGATCTAACTGACTGCCAATCAAACCTAGTAGGATGGATAAAAGGTCAGTTTGGTTAGAGTTCACTAAATATTTACACTTATTCCATGGTAGGCTGAGAAAACCAAATTCCAAAAGAGCTTCATTCATCCATTCATCAAAGCTTCTCCAGATGAGTAACAGGTAAGGGAGAGCATGGGTTTAAAAAGGAACCAGGCAGAGAGATTCCCCCAGCCTCAACTCTCTCTCTCATTCCCTTACAAAGCCTGGTCCATCAGAATCATCTCACTCAAGATGATTATGAGAGACACTACATGCCCCGTAGAGCATGGGTGTAATAGTGGAGGTCTGTAAGAGGGGATCCCACAAGAATATGAAGGAATCTGGGCTCATCATCCAGAGCTTTGCAGCAAAGAAAGTAGTCTAGAGAGACCTGTTTGAAAAAAGATGGATTAGAGAATAGGGGAGTCAATGGTCCACAGCCCCTTGAGAGAGAGAGAGAGCCCGTGCATACATCCCATCCCATGTTTTCAAGGCTGCCTTCAAAAGGGTCATGTCAGCTCTTGCTTGGCATATGCTTCCTAAACTATTCTGGGGAAAGTAAGGGAAAAATAATCATCTACTGTTCCAAAGCCATTAACTACTTGAAAGATTTATGATGGCGCCAGACCGCCAGTGCAGTACGTCAACTAGTAAGGAGGTGGTGTAGTGTGACTGTGAATGTTAGCATGCCTCACCCCTCTTTATGTTTTGTGCTGAGAAAAAGTATGGCTGCCAATTCATGGTTGAGGCAACAAAAAGTTGTGCTGTGCAAACAATGGTGACTGCAAAAAATGTGTACAAAAAATGGAGCAATAGTCCTTCAGTATCCACCCCAGTACAGGATCATAGCTTAGAGTCTTGAGTGGTCTGAAGAGACAAACATTCACAGATACTTCAATACCATGGGTTGGCACTTAAATGGACTTTTATATTAGTAAAATGGATTACCTCACTGGCAAGGACACAGTTAGCACCTCTGGTTTAGAATAATCAAGTTTAAAATGACTGAAGCAGCCAAAGCTGTCAAACCCCTGCACTATAGAAGGAAATGAGATAGGGGGTTGGGAGTCATCTGCATAATGTGCATCCTCAAACTGTCTGTTCCCAATTGATATTCCATGTGTATTCAGATTTTCCAAATTGACTTGACTAAATGCTCCATCACAATGAGAGAGTAAAGAAGATGGGGGTACACCAAAGAAGAGAGACTAATAACCCTGCTTATACTGTCAGGCTATTGTAGAACATTAGAACCTTATTTAAAAATGTTAGGTTTATACCTAGCTGACAGAGCGATGCATTGTAAATCAGTACCCAAAGTTGATAATTTCCCTTTTTATGCTGCTGCAAATTGGGTAATGTAGACCTCATAACTTTCCTTTTGAGTATAGCTCCGACATGGGATCTTATGTTCCATTAGCCCTGGACTAAGTTCTGGAGAAGCCCCAAGCACTTTGAAGGCAGGGTCTGGCAGATCTCGAGCTGGGCGTACAAGGAATACCTGATGGTTGACAAGTTTCCCTCTATCTGAACAATAGATCCAGATGAAAAGTGGATTTGGTGTCCCTGAGTAAGGGCTGGCTGGATTTGTGGATGTCAGGATCCAGAGATGCTGCTGGAGATGACTCTAATGCAATCATGAGGGGGGTGGGAGGTGTCCTCTTCCAGAAAACTGCAGTCTGTCTGTTCCTCCCACAAGATATGAAGGAATGGAGGAGCTGATACATTTGAGAAAGGTTCAGCAATGCCCATGTTCTGCTTACGCCACATGGCAGGTGCCATGGCTCGGCCCATGAGGAATACTAGGTGCTCTGTTCAAGAGTCACTGGTGTTGTTGTAGTAGCGACCGTTATGGAGAGAAGAGTCAATAGAATTTCATAGGACAGCTGTGTCTTGGGATTGAAACACCCTCTGACCTTTCCATAACCAGGGAAATTTTAAGAAATCTCTCCTCTCAATATGAAAAATTTAATTTAATTTCTTTAGAAAATCTAGGTGATAAAGCCCATGGGAGCTTTAATTGAGGTCATATTAGCTATCAAGTCAAGGATCTGCATTTACTGGTGAGTCATCATTTTGGTGCACCTGAGAAGATGTCAAGACTCAATCATGTTGTTCTTTTGCAATATTGTTAAGACGATCCACTCTTAAAATGGTCATTTAAAGAAGCATGGTGATTTATTCTGGCTTGTAAAGCGTATGAGCTCCATTAGTTCGTGCTTAGCTACCTAAGGTAGTACTACAAAACATATTTTTTCATTTGGAGAAATGTAAACTTTTTTATCCATCTTTCTAGAAGCTTGAATCCCATTTTCATTCCTCTCTACTAGCCTCTCCCTCTCTCTGGATAAGCCCTTAGGCTGTGTTTGTCTTGGTTCGCCTGGTCCACACCATCATGTTTCCAACTATGATAAGATACTGTATGATGTAGGAGAAAAAGATGAAAATAATCATTGAAGCGAGACAGAAATCCACCGCGACTTGGAAATGTAAATGCCTCCCACACAAGAGCAATCTAATCTGTGTCTATCATAGAAAGAGACGTGGTAGAGGAACACAAAAATACAGAAGTAGAGGAAAAGTAAAGTCGTAAAGACGTAACCGCAGGAATAAAGCAGGGGCTGCATGACAAGGATAAATGCACAGGACAGAAGGATTTTCAGCTAAGAGAAAAATTAAAAGGGATGGGTGGAGTGCAGAAGGGTCTTTTCCAAATAGGATCTATAGAAGAAAAGTTTGCAATTGGCATCTATAATGGCGGACTCCATGGATGCCTTGCTTGCTCATGTACATTGGACTGAGCAGCAAATTTGATGTACTTTACCAACACTACAGAGGAGGCTGGTTCCTGCTAGAGACCTAGATCTTGCCCCCCGTTAAAACTATCCCATGCACTCATGTCTCAGACTTGCTTACACTGTAGAAGTGCCAGCAGGTACTCTCCAAAGCCCAGTTACTAAGCAGCAGCTTAGCTCAGCCAGTAGGAGGGTAGAAAGATCAGGTGGTAGTAGGGGAAGTGTCCTATCCCCTATTATTTACTGCCACGTGGAGGAGGAGGTGGCTGTTCCTTGGGCAGAGAGGGACTGTTTACCAAAACCATTTGAAAGCAGGAGATGTTCATCTCAACCATCAGCCAGGCTCCTTCCCAGGAGGACTCGATTTCCCACCTGCTGGAGCAGAAGTGTAACTTCACCTGGAAGTACCCAATCTTTGACTTTTCCTGGCATTGCTGCCTCTCCAGAAGGTTGGCGGCCGGTGTACGTTAAAAGTCTCGATGAGGATGATAGCCCTGCTCCCATTTATTTTATTTAAAAAACTGCAGAGACACTATAAGACTAATACAAAAACAAATTATGCTCATCATCCTGAATTCTGGCAAATCCAAAAACTTAGACAAATACTGAGCCAGAGATAAACTGTGGGAGTAGGAGGATTCCCCTTTCTCTACAACTTCTCAGCCGGTTTTGTAGATGTCTGGATTGGTGGTTGGCAGACTTGCTCAGCGATAGCTGGATGAGTCCAATATTTCTGTTTAGGGGATGTCTAGCTATGACATTAGTATTCAGAGTATAGTGGAGTTGTTTCAAAAAGGGGTGAAAAATATAATGTGGTCTTCAGCGGCATTTGGGGGGGGAGTTAGATTAATGAGGGTTCCACCAATAGGGGTTGTCTAAAATTGGTGCAGATGCAAAAATTGTACATCAAGTGAGATTAGCTGATATTAATAAAGGGGTGGTGTTTGCTTTGCTGATCCATGGCGGGTGCACTTGAAGTTCGAGGTTAAGGAAAACATTTATAAGAAAGAAAATGAAGAAATATTCCTTATAGAGACGTTTAATATTAATCAGGTTTAACCAGACAACAGCAAAGATGTTACTTCCATGCCCATGGTTTTGAGGCATATTTCTAGGGCACTTGGTCATGCAGGGTTTGTTGCTGAATGCTCATTTTATTGCCTTGCATATTTCAGACATTGTTGAGAACTCAATAGCTGACTCTCTTTCCTGTATACGGTGGGACAGGTTTCAGGAGCTGGCACCAGATTTAGAGATCCAAGTACTGTCTTGTACAAAGTGTATTCAGAGTTTGCTATAGGATCAGCTTTGTCTTTGGTGAGAAGGTCTGTCAGTATGGTCACTTGGGCAGCCTACAGTACATCGTGGCAGGAATGAGAAGAATTGTCACGAAGTTTGATGAAGAGAAATTGTTCAGTAACTAGGGAGAGCTGTGCACTTTATTGGTAAGGCTTCCTTATCAAGCAGTCTATGAATGTTTTTTTTCACTGTTTGATCATAACATAATGTTTACTAGCAATTAGGGGCATTTTTTTCTGAGTATAGTGGCATCAGTCGGCAGCATCAGAATGGTGGCAGCAGCACATGGCCAGAAGTAACCGCCCATTTTTCACATTATTCTGGTGTGGCAGCACACTGGAGTATAATCATTAGTGGCAGAATGAGCTATTCTGTTGCATCAGACACAGGTGCCTAGAAAGCATGGTTGATCCACGCCTGATTCATCTTTATGAATGTAAGTCTCTTATCATCTTGGAAGGAAAGGAGAGTTCTCTAAGGGGTAACTATGATCCCACCACACTGAACACCCCCTCCTGATACCACATTACTCTCTGGGAAGGAAAGCATTCGCATGGCAAAGTTGGCCAGTTGTTTGACTTCAACTTCAAGTTTGCATGTCCAGTAGTCCAGGAGATCTTGGATCGTGGGTGCCAGGGTGCAGTTAAAGTATGCCACCAACTGTTGGTTCAGGTTTTGCTGCATGTCCCGCTGCTGCTGCTGCTACTGTGTGGTTTCTTCAGAAGGAGGCTGAAGAAAACTGGTCATCAGAGACTCCAGACTTAAGTTGCTGCTTATAGAGCTCGTGTTCCTCCTGCCCCCCCCTTCCCACCAGTCATGGAAGTGGAGCGTGAGTGCAAAGGTTTCCCCTGTCAGACCTTCCTGAGCATGGGCGATGGCGCTCATAGGCAGTGACCAACCAACTACACAACATGTCTATATAGTAGTCCAGTCTTGCATCCCTCGCAGAAGGTCTAAAAAAATGTACAACGCACTGCACCCCCCCCCAGGGACGATCGTATCCCAGGTTTACGGGAATGCTGAGTGGTGTCGTGTGGCCTTATTTGGGTTTCACGGTGCTCCTACTTGGATACCGTCAATCCCCAGGGTTATACTCCGCAGCAATAAATGGGAGAGTTGTAGGAGGTGGAGAATAAGTCGAGTCTAGACTTGGTGAAAGTTCAACAGCTTTAATTGAATAAACTTGCACCCAGACAATATTCAGTCTTTCTCTTGTTCTAGCAGGTTCTGGGGTAAACTGGCAGGCAAACTTTAATATTCTATTTTCTCTCTCTCTCTGCTGGGCTAAACTCAGGCTTCAGTCTGATTACTGGACTCTGTAGAAGCTATGGTACCTTTGTAGTTTGGTGCCTTCTACTGTTGACCCCCTCGCAATACTCTGCCTCTTAAAGTGTAAGGAGTTTGGTGCTCTATGAGCTGCTTTCCTGGGAAACTCAAGTTTTTGGCACACAACATGCTTGTAGGCTAGAATGGGGCATTACATTGACTTACATACTAAGCAATATGTGCCAACCAGCGGTCATGTTGTTTGACTGTCCTTTACTGGAACCATAAAGATTAGAGAAAACCAAAATCTATTAATATCTGATTGCTGTGTTTGTTCCATATCAAAATTTCCTGGCAAATGTAAAATGAGAGGCAATTAAAAAAAGCTATCATAGCAAGACAATGGTGCACGCAAGTTTGTATTCCTGGAATTTTTGAAGCAACTAATGACCTTAGTCTGTTCTGTCCATCATGCAAAGACCATTTGTGGTTACAATCAATTATGCTATCAGGCAACCAGTAATAGCTTCTGTAAGTCCCAGCAGATATGTCAGGACACTCTGATATTAGGGTAAAAAGATGGAGACAAAAACTAAGCAGAAAATGGTAGAAAAGTATTGATAAAAAGATGCTCGACTAGGAAAAGATAGAGATAATAGGGGGAATGGACAAAGAAATAATCAATGTCCAATAGATGATAATGTGTTAAAGAGGGTCAGTCATGGGACCAGACCTCTTTATATTTGGGTATCTAATATCTATTAAATCCTCCTCTAATACAACTAAACTAGTAAGCTGAATACTGAATGGCACATTGCATTATTTTCTAATTACATGACCTACTCAATGACTCTGTTGATAGCTTGGATCTTAAAGGGGTTTTCCAAGTGTTTTCAGTATTCAGTATCTGATCTGTGGGGGTCCAATACCTGGGACTCCTTCCAATCAGCTGTTTGGGAAGCCACGGCCCTTGCAGTACACTACATTATACAGAGCTGTGCTTGGTAAGCTCACTACTGTGAGCGCTGGTAAAAGGGAAATTTCCCTGTGGGCCCATGCCCAGAGGGTCATCTGAGCCATACTCATGGCCACTGGCTGGATCTCAGTATTAATTAATGTGGAAGAATCAGGTACTTATGCATCTGACCAACGACCACATGTGCCATTCTTAACTCAATTATATCACAATTCTCACGATGGTCATACAGTGCAACAGTATTTTGTGCTCCACTGTGGTATTTGTATCTGCCGAGGCAGTAGTTTGTGCTGCAATGCGGTATTTGGTTCTGCTGGGTGGTATGTTGCGCTGGTATTGCTATCCCTGCTTACTTCTGTTGTTCCTACCTTACTAATGCTGGCCCTATTTATTTGTGTTGAACCACCTTCTGTCAATTTGGACCTGCTTACAACTTGGGGCCACTTTTAGATTTTTTCCAGGGCCACTTTAAGTTCCCAGACCGTCACTGTCAGGAATAGACAATGAGTAGTGGAGGTAGAAACTCCAAGGTGGATGCAATTTTCCTATCTTCACCGCTGAGTATTAAAACTCAGGTTCACAGGTTGCGAACGGAAAAACATCTGTTTTCACAGCTGTGAAGCCATGATATAAAGAAAAATACAGCACATGAGAGCATTGACATCAGGAAAATGAAGTTACAAATATTCTCATTTTTACTGTGTAGTCCATTTTATGACATCTGTGGTAGAGCGATGAGTAGTGCAGTGAAGCTACATATCTGCATTTATTGTAGTAGGTGTGCAGGTATGCCTAAAAGTTATCTATGTGGATGTCCATTAGTCAACTCAACTATGACAAGCATGTTCAAAAGCTTAAAGGGCTATTTCCATCTGGGAAATTTATGGCATATTGATAGGATATGCCATAAATCTTTGATAGGTGCTGGTTTCATCTCTTTGACTTGCTCCTATCTCAAAAATGAGCCTTGTCATGAATGGAGAGCATGCTGCTCATTCAGCTCCTTTTAGAAGTCTAATAGCAATGGAGAGGACACCGTACATGGGCGCTATGCTTTCCATTCACGGCAGGGCACTGTTCTTGAGGTAGGAGTGCTGGACCAGAGGTGGGGACCTCAACTATTGGACAATTATGGCATATCCTATCGATATCCTATCCTATCATCACTGGTGACAGGTACCCTAAGCAAAACGCTGGAGCACTTTCTTGAATTCACCCAGTAGTTTTGCTAAATCTGCATTAAACAGCTCAAACATGACCCAAAAACTGGAGCTGGTCAATACACCATGGGTGCCGGAGAGTCTTCATGTTCATGAGCTCCTAGTGGTATAACTCTCTAGTGCGCGCCATATTGGACTTCTCCAGTACTTCACTCATGCTGAAGCTGCCCTCAGAATAAAACTGGTGTGACAGATTACCTTTAAAGAATAACTCCAGACAAAAGCTAAAATTCTAATTAATTCTCTTCTTACAAAATCTTACTTCCCTAAACCTTGAAATGCTGAGATATCAGGGGTCCTCCAGACTGGTTTCTTCCTGCAAATGGCACCTGGTTAGACTTGTCATGATAGTTCTTTAAAAAAAAACTGCTTCTCTTTTCTTCGGAGCTTGATACTGCCACAGTATTATGATAATCTGTCACATATTACAGGATTAGCAGAGATTGGACTTCTCTGTACAGATGGTTAGGATACGATAATGGCGTTCAAGTGTCATACTCTAGAGGAAGCAAGCCAGGAATATCATTGGGGAAGCTGGCATGTCATTCTTAGAGAGTCTGCTTAGAATGACACTTCTTCATGATCAGACATTTCCTAGGGTAACAGTAATCACCCAGGGGAAACTGATTTCAATATTTCCTATAATGGAGAGAGAGAGACGTTCTTGGTGGTTCCAAAGGATGGTTAAAAGAGAGGAGTGCTGATAAATTGACGCTGTGTCCTCCCCTCAATCAAGCCTAAACAAACCATATATAGATTTCATTACAGGTACCACTGGGTGGGGAGGGGGATTACAAAAAAAAACAGACAACCTCTTTGAGCTCCACCTGGTGGTAGCCATAGAACTGGAACAGGGAAGCGGGAAGCAGGTAAGCATAGATCTCTTCACATGTACCTCTGGGTAGACGGATAATTTTAACAAAATCCTCAAAAACACTTACATAAAGACTCTTACAGGTAAGTTAAAGGGGTATTCCCATTTCAGACAATGGGGACATATCACTGGGATATGTCCCCATTGTCTGATAGGTGCCGGCCCCCCCTCTGGGACCCGCACCAATATCAAGAATGGACCCCTGAATATTGTGGAGGGCGCACTGCGCGTACGCAGCCTCAATTCATTTTTATGGGGCTGCCAAAAATTTCCGTCGGCCCCTAGAAATGAATGGGAGTGGTGGCCGTGCAAGTGGTGTGCTCCCATTGAATCCTATGGGGAGAGCGCTTGGCGGTGGCCGGATCCCAGAAAACCCGGGGTCCTCCGGCCATCCCCTCCCTATTCCATTCTCAGTGTAGGTGCGGGTCCCAGAGGTAGGACCCGCACCTATCAGACAGTGGGGACATATCCTAGCGATATTCTCCCATTTGTCTGAGATGGGAATACCCCTTTAAATAGAAACATTAGCAGAAGATTGGATAATAGTTTAGTCCATCAGAAAAGAAACTCACTAACTGAAGTATAAATATCTTCTCAAGGTAGCTGAAAAGTAAAGTTTATTGGCAGGAAACTCAAAATTGCAAATACAAAGGTTTTTTTTTGTTCTTTGGCAAGAACATAATAAAAGAGAATTCTAGTTTTGATCAATTTCTCATGTTTTTTTACCATCAGAAAAGCATTGAGATGCATGTGTCGTACGTGTCCTGGGACAACCGCGGGAAAGAAACCCTTCAACAAACAGAATTGACAATTCCGCATGCCGTGGCTCTGATGTTCTAAGGGGAGGGGAGACACAGGGGGCAGGAAAAAGAGAGGAGAAGACTGAAGAGGGAGGGGAGTAAATAAAGTGCTGCAGGAAAGTTCGGAAAAGAGGTGCAGATTTTCAGCACAACGCATTCTGCGGTGAGCTGCCGAAATGCCAAGCAACATTACAAAGAGGCAGAAGTTTGCATGAGAAAATTCCCTTGTCTAGCACATCTTTAATAATCTGTAGAGAGTCACTAATGATTGGTGTATGCAGGAGGATCGCAGCTCCTGCAAACACACTCTGTACTGTACACACCTACTAGGCAAATAAATCAGTCTGCTCGCCTGAGGTGTAAAGTCAGAAGTTCATAGCAGAAAACAAACAGTGTGGAAAATAATGTATTGACAACTCTACATTACTTTATGAATTTATTTTTGCCAAGGAGAATGATGAGTTCATCATCCATCTAGGCGCTGAACTTGCTGCTAAATTAAAGACTATGTCTGTTCTAGAGCAAACAAATCAATAACATCCGGAGAGTTTTTGTAGAAATGTTAGTGTACGTGTTTCTATACTTATATTCTTCCTTGGAGTATATTTCCGACTTTTTTTTTTCCAGAAACAGTGCCTTTCTTGCCTGCGGTCTGTATTTTGTATTATGGCTCAGCTCCACACTGTTGTATGTGCTGGACCAAAGTGGTTCTGTTCATCAGAATAAAGCCTTTAATAAAATGTACTCCATTATTATTATTTATTTTAAAACGCCATTAATTCCATGGTGATGTACATCCAGTCGGCGTTACATAAATATAAAAATACAAGAAACTATTAACAGACTGGTACAGAGGGGTAGAGGACCCTGCCCACAAGAGCTTACAATCTATAAGGGAAGGGGCGAACATAGTAGGTCCATAACCATAGAGTTGAATAATTAAATTCTCATTGCCAGTTCTTACCACTAGGTGGAGCTCACCCAGTGGTACCTGTAATTAAATTTATACTTGCCTTCTGCCTTCCATTCCATTGCGGCTCCAGGCTGCATTCAACGGACTTCCGGTTCCTGTCTGTCAGCTTCTGCATGGATGGCGTCATGTGACCCACTGCAGCCAATGACTCTCCTCAGTGGTGACATATACCCAAAGCAGTGACGTACTGCTTGGGGATCCATCCCCACTTAGGCTAGTCATTGGCTGCAGTGGTGCACATGACCCCGCTCTTGCTGAAGTTGACAGACGGGGACCGGAAATCCAGTGAAGACAACCTGGAACTGCAACGGAATGCCAGGGAGACGGTAAATATAGATTTCATCACAGGTACCACTGGGTTAGGAAGGGGGATTACAAAAAACTTGACAACCTCTTTAAAGGGTTTCTGTCACCAGTCTTGGGCATATAAAACAGGATGACATTTGCAATGTGCAAATGTCACCTGATGCCCAAAGTGTTACTCACTCTCTGATTGCATTCCCCGTTTTTGTATAAAATCGACTTTAGTAATATGCAAATTAACCATTACTAGGTTCAAGGGGCGGTAACCCTGCACCTAGTATCGCCGTTTGCCCACCTTTAGGTACGCCTACTTTCTTGTGATGGACAGGGCTAGGCAGCCCGCTCTATCTGCTGCCGGCTCTGTCCGCGTTGCAGATCCCGCGCGGCCTTCATTTGGCGCATGCACAGTGATGAAGCCGGGAGCCCGGCGGCCAGCGGCACTCACTGAATGAATGAAGGCCGCACAGCGCAGGCGCGGGATCTGCAGCGCGGACAGGGCCGGCAACAGATAGAGCGAGCTGCCTGGCCCTGTCCATCACAAGAAAGTAGGCGTACCTAAAGGTGGGGAAACGGCGATACTAGGTGCAGGGTTACCGCCCCTTGCACCTAGTAATGGTTCATTTGCATATTACTAAAGTCGATTTTATACAAAAACGGGGACTGCAATCAGAGAGTGAGTAACACTTTGGGCATCAGGTGACATTTGCACATTGCAAATGTCATCCTGTTTTATATGCCCAAAACTGGTGACAGAAACCCTTTAAGCTCCACTTGGTAAAACTGGAACAAAGCAGCGGAAAGCAGGTAAGCATAGATCTCTTCACAGGTACCTCTGAGTGGAGGGGTAATTTTAACACAATCCTTGAAACCACTTACATAAAGACACTTACAAGTAAGTTAAATAGAAACATTAGCAGAAGATTGGATAATAGTTTAGTCTTTCAGAAGAGAAACTAAAGTAAAAAGAGTATCTTCTCAAGGTAGCTGAAAAGTAAAGTTTATTGGCAGGAAACTGAAAATTGCAAATACAAAGGTTTTTTTTTTCTTTGGCAAGAACATAATAAAAGAGAATTCTAGTTTTGATCAATTTCTTGTGTTTTTTTACCATCCAGCCAGGGTTACACAAATATAAGAATACAATAAACAAGAAACTATTAACAGACGGGTACAGAGGGGCAGAGGACCCTGCCCGCAAGAGCTTACAATGTACAAGGGAAGGGGAGAACATAGTAGGTGAGGGTAAAGGCTACTGATCTGGTTGCATGGTGGCAGCAAACTCAGTGCAGGTGGTAGGCTTTCCTGAAAAGGTGGGTTTTCAAGTTACTCTTGAAAGTTTGGATGTTGGGGAAGAGTCTGATGTGCTGGGGCAGCGAGTTCTAGAGTAGGGGGGAGAGCGTGAGACATCTTGTAGACAACTGTGTGAAGAACAGCCGAGAGGGGAACAAAGAAGGAGGTCCTGTGAGAATGTGATTATGGGTGGGAATGTGTCGAGAAAGCAGGTCAGAGATATAAGGAGGGGACAATTTGTGGATAGCCTTATATGTAGTTGTAAGTGTTTTAAACTGAATTCCATGGGCAATGGGGAGCCAGTGATGGGATCTACTGTAGGTAGAAGCTTTTTTTTGTTGGTTGTAATTCACTAATAGCTTTTTTCCCCACTGCATACCAAGTAGGACCAATGTTGGGGTAATGCCAAACCATCGGCAGAAAGAATACACTTCCAAACTCACTTTCCAATTTTTAGAAACCTAAACCATTACCTGGCTTGGAAGAGGGTTTTCCAGTCTAAACATTTGTGGCACGTCGCTAGGATACGCCACAGATGTCAGATAGATGAGGTTGCCACCTCTAAAACCTGCTCACATCTCGAGAACAGAGCCCCCGAAGTGAAGGGAGAGCAGCCATTAATGCGTGGCCACCCTATGTTCACCACTGCGGGAGTTTTAAAAATAGCCTTACACTAGCTTGGCTATTTCCATCAATCCCATAGTGGTGAATAGAGAGGTTGCCACACTTGCACAGCTTGCTCTCCATTCACTGCTATGGGACCTCAGAAAATAGCCAAGTGAGCACACTTGGTTATTTTCAAAAGTCTCAGAGCAGTGAATGGAGAGCACACTGCGCATGTGTGGCGTGCTCTCCTTCACTTCATAGGCCATGTTCTTGAGATTCAAGCAGTAGGTGGGATTTAACCAATCCTCAATCAGACCAACCTTGCAAGGCCTTGTAATGCCTAGATCATAGGTAGAAGTTGAACTTCTGGACCCAAAGTCCTCCTCCTACCATGTGTCCTATATTACTATTGTCTTCTCATGTGGCAGTGGGGCCCTTGTCTACCTCCAGCACTAGCGCCCATGTATGCCTGCTACATCTACACTCTCTATATCTACTCTCCTTGAATGGGCTGTCTGCAGCTTTGAGTGCCCTTGGGCATCTTTCTTAGACAGGGGTAGGACAAGATCTCTTGTCTACCAAGGCCGGTGTTTAAGAATGCACCATCCTACCCTCAATCCTAATTGCACGTATATAAAGCTCTCAATGCAGGACAGGCTGGTTACTCTACCATGTGTCTGTAGATGGGTCTGGCAGCTTCTGCAGCTCATCTTCTGGCTTCATCCCTCATTTATTTTTAAATTGTTCCCTTCAGGTTAATGGCACCTAAGCAATCACCTACTTCAACTACCCCTGGCTCCAACATTAACAAAATGCACCACATTAAACTTAACTTGTCCAGATTTCTCAAGTATAATCACTCCCCTGCTGGACTCTAACCAAGTCAGTTGTAGAAAATGAACAAATCTCTATTTATTAAGCAAAATGGGAGTTGTAGTACATCCAACAGTATCAAAACACAGTTCCAAATAATTCACAGAGCAAATCTTCCCGCAAAGCAATATATGGATATAGGCCAGATGAGGACTGTAGTACTGTCTCCTTCCCACAATCTTCCTGCAGAATCTAAGGCTGGCAATATTATTCCTGCAATGATGACATCTGTGTATTTATTTCCAGGTCCTCTGATACTGTGCCATAATAATATTGCTATGTATCTCATGTATTGTATTACATGTAATGTGCCTGGTTGTCCAGCAAGTGGCAGTGTATCTGGCAGATAGAGATCTTTAGACAGAATAGAACTTACCAGTCCATTCTCCCCCCTTTTGGGCAGAAGTGGGCTAGTCCTGCTTCCTTCCAGGGGAAGAGTTGTTGCAAGAAGGAGGAGGGGAGTGGGAAGGAGAGAAGACATGGCGCAGTGAGCACCCCCCACCTCCTGCAGCAGGAGTCTTCCAGGGGAAGCAGCTCGTAGAGCACACCAGTAAAAGTCCAGTAACCAGGCTGAATCCAGAGATTAGAACAGCAGCAGAAAGAGAAAGCAAAGTATTTAAGTTCACCTGCCAGTTTACCCTTAGCCTGCTGGAGCCAAGAGAAAGATCAAGCATTGTTTGGATGACACAAGGTTATCACAAGTTTATTCAAGTAAAACCATTGAACTTTACCAAGTCTGGACTTTACTTATTCCACCAACTACAACTTCTTTGATGCTACGGAGCCTAACCCTGGGGAGATGACAAAAAATATCAGGCCACATTACCACTCGACATTCCTAACAATGGGACCCAATCTGCCCTTGGCACGTTGTCCAAGTGTGAAAGATGTTTTAACAATGCTTCTCTCACTGCAGTAAAGTCTCTATCGGCCTTAAACAGCTAATACCTTATGGACTGATTCAGCCATGCAGATTCTAGGCCTTCTAATTCTTTCCTTCTCTCTTTTCCTGGAGAACTGCAAAGAGGTAATGGCTTGCTTGATGCAAATATGAAACAGTGAATCTCTGGAGCTCAGACCTAGTACTCTGAGGAATGAGCACATATAGCTTCCTCTCACTTCCTCCACCAGCACTAGAATGAGCTAGGGGTGGACCTAAGTCCATCTCCTAACTTCCTAAAAGGACAGAGTCAGGATCGTTAACCCCAACTAATCCATATAGAGATATGCTGGTGCATTACAAGGCATTAACATATTAACTAACTTTATATAACAAGAACAGTTTACAAGTATCCTATTCTTTGGCACTGCAGAAGCAGAATAAGGTTTCTCTGTATTTATATGTATGTTTAATATGAGGGTAATGTAGCATGCAGTTCACAATATAGAAAGTCTGATTAACTCATTAAATCTGCTTTCCAGTACGTGTAACAGAATCATCTATGAAGAGATTGATAGTGATGGAAAATCAAAGCAGTAGTCTAAGAACTGGATGTTCCCTATCTCTACTGGTGGGTTTTCTGAGCCTGCAAGGCCTCCAGGCAGAATTATCACTGGAAGACCCAGCATCTAGAAGACCTAGTGCGGTTTTATTAAGGGCATTTTAGAGTCATTTCTAATTTGGCATGACTCTTGTGAGCGCCTGACATGATTAAAACTAGTGTTTCAATTAAAAGATACTCCGGATAAGGCTATAGGGGAAGTAAAATGATGGCCGTTATTACAGCCACGGCTCAAGGCCTTGTTGTGTAATTAATACAATAGATGAGAGGACAGAAAAGGTTAAATCTGTAATTCTGCTGTTGTAAGTGAATTTCTAAACCATTGTATTATTTGGCAAGAAATAACCTGAGATGGTGAGAGTTGTGCTGCCGCAGACATGGATTACGTAAGATTGGGTTACTGTCTCAATATTTGTGTGCCAGTTCTGACTAAGGCGGCAATGAAGAGCAATTCTTAAATTTATTGTCAAGTGAAACCGATCTGATAACAGAACGGGACAGCTTACGGAAATGAAAACTAAAGATAACCCTATACAGTCTACCAGGGGCAGGGTGCTAACTTAAAGTGGCCCTGGAAGCGACCTAGAAGCGACCTGTAGCTGCTGGCCAAGGTCATAAGTACCTGATATTTCCAACATTAATTAAAGCTAGGAGCGTCAGGTCATTACATATCCTTCCGGTAGCCATGAGGAGGGCTTGGGTGGTCCACTGGGAATCGGCCCACATGGACATTCTATAGAGTCAACCCAATGGGTTTGAAGAGAAAAATTGGGTTGATAGGCAGGGGCGTAACTATCATAGCGGCAGACCATGTGACTGCTATGGAGCCCAGGGCAAGAGGGGGCCCAGTCTTAGTTGGGATTATCTCCTCTTCTACTGGAGGTGAAAACTTCGTCCGGACTCTACCCTCTAAAGGAACAACTTTTAGCAAATCAGGCAGTGGAAAAATGGCCCAAGGGTCATTGAAAAGGGTTTAGGCAGAAACCCTTCTGTCCTGTGTGGGGGGCCTGGTTTGATCCTTGCTATGGGGCCCTTACTTCTCTACGGCACTGTTGACAGGTCTTTCCTTTAATTCATGGTAAGTATCCGGTTTCTGAGAACCAGGGTCAGTAAGGTCTTGTTTAAACTGTATTGTGAACTTTGAATACAATTTCGTGTTTATGACCTATATTATAATCCAAAATATATTTTACAATTTTGCAGGCTTCAGAGCTGAACTCCCCCATCAATGCTGACGGGCTGTTTGCCTGCACAGAACTTACTTTGATTACGACAGCACACCAGACATTGTACAATAGAAATCACAAGTGATTACTCTTCCATATTTTAGGCACAATATAGTAATCTGATGTCCTGCTGTATAATAAAAGCTAGCCATATAGTCTACATACTTGCCGGCAATCCTGTTCCCTGCAGGCGGGGTTCCAAATTACACTCCTAAACAGTGAAATTGCAACACCAAGAAGGAAAAGTCATGGCATTATGGAAATCACAGGATGGATAGACAGGTCAATGATATGTAGTACCTCTTCTGAGGATATGCCCCCAATGTCTGCTAGGAGCAGGTCCCACCTCTGGGACCCTCACCTATATTGAGAATGTAGCCTGCAAAGTCCTGAAAATAGACAAGCACTGGTTCGGCTATTTCCGTCAGTCCCACAGAAGTGAATGGAGCAGTGGCAGCACTTGCGCGGTGCGCTTCCCATTCATTTTAATGGGACTCACAAAAATAGCAGAGCGGCGCTTCCATAGGAATAAATGGAGGGCAGCTGTGCATGTGCAGGATTTTGCAGGCTCCGTTTTCAGTTTAGGTGCAGGGGTATCAGACTTATCCTTACCGGCGTATCCTAGCCACCCCTGTCATTAAACCCCTCAGATGCAACGTTCATCGTTGATCATGGCTTATGAGAATAATAGTGAGGGCTTTCAGGGGTTAAACTATTGAAAAAAACCCTCACCTTATCCATTTGAATGTGAAGGGGACGCCTTGGCCATCTTGATTGAACATCCCCTGCAAAGTCTCACGTGGTGCATGATAATGTCATCACTCTGGCTTGCATGGTGATGTCATACGTCACTGTGCTTGAGATTTTGGTATCTTCAATCAAGATGGTCGCAGTGGTCTCTACGCAGTTAAATGGACGATGTGAGTATGAATTTTTTTTAAACACTGTTTCAGGGAAAATTGATTTGTTACCATGAAGCACAAGGAAATTAGGCTTCACAGCAAATATCGGATCAAAGTCCACTTCAGATTCTTCAATTCGCTCAACCCTATCCATTTTTACAACCAGTGGGTCCCTACATGCACCAGGGCTCAGGTTCTCTCTGTATGTCCTATATGATGGCTAACCTCCGGCACTCCAGCTGTGGTAAAACTACTACTCCCAAGATGTACACTTTCTCAGAACTCCATTAGTTAGCCATCACTGCTTCTACTTCCCTTAATCTGCACAAACTTATGAGATTGGGGTGCAGTGGCTTGGTTTGGGGTGGCCTCAATGGATGTTGAGTCCCCCAGACACCGTCGAGGTGTTACCATGTGTTGCTGCTCTCCGGAAAGGGATGGTAAGGTGTGGTGCACCCCAATGGGAAATAAGTCCAGAGAGTCAGGGTCTGCAGTAACTAGGGTGCTCCTTTATTGGAAGAATTCAGGTACAAAACAATACAGGTGGGGCATAGGGCTGGCTTCTCTAGTCTTCTCCTGGCAGAAGAAGGGTTTGATGTTGAGGAAAGGTTTGAGCTAGCTGTCTTTCTTTCTCAGAAAGTTGGTACCCTGGCCAAAGGGTGGTGATTCAGGATCTGCTCTCAGTGTCTTCTTCTGGTCACTCAATAGTCTAGCAGAGTCTCCTCTTCTAGGCATTGTTCCCTAACTGCAGAACACTAGGGTCTCTGACTGCTCTTCTTATATACAGTTTCTAGCTGAACTAGAACCTTCTAGTGGGAGGGGTGTTGTGGATAAACTCAACACAAACAAATACAATGTTACACCTTCTGTCCCTCACAGACTTGCATTAGAGCTTCAATGATACTCAATGGCAATGACATAACAGTTTTTCCAGACAAAACAAGTTTCCAGACATAACAACATAACTAAACCCAGACATTCAAAAGGTCAGGCTGTCTGGTTTTGGTGGTAAACAAGTCCGGGTTTCTCCCTTCCAAACATGCTTTTCTTTAAACCCTATGGCTGCTGTGGAAAATTACCAGCTTCTTATTCAAAGTCCCAAAAGTCTCTCAGTGTTCATTAACCCTTTCCAGAGAACCTTGCAAATACAGTGCAAATGAACAGGATATATATCACAGCATACATGTAAAATGCAGTTAAACAGTATTAAACAGTGCAACTTAACCCTTTCAAGTGCAATAAAATAAAACACTTTTAACTTTGCATAGGGGGAACAGGCAAATGTCCACAAATGTCCAGACTTCACAATACACCTGCTGGCATTGGGGGTCATTTATTAAGACAGGCGTTTTATACGCCAGTCTTAATAAAGCCCCAGCATTTACGATAGATCGACAAACTTAAGAAGAAGTGCCAGCCTCTTAATAACTTCGGCGCATCCAACGCCACTTCTAAATGTAAGCCAGCTTCCTTGCCGTCTTACATTTAGACCATTTTCTATGCCTAAAACAGGTGTAGAAAATGATGAATGAGATGGGCCTGGCCGCTGGTCCTCTTCCCCGCCATGCCCATCTATCCATAGCCAATGTAAGTTTGTAGGAGCCCTTATGTGGTAAAGGAGAGTGGGAAAATTATTCTTAGGGCTCATGCACACAAACGTATTTTCTTTCCGTGTCCATTCTGTTTTTTTTTGCAGACCGTATGTGGAATTCATTTCAATGGGTCTGCAAAAAAAAGCGAAAGTTACTCCATGTGAATTCCGTGTTCGTAAGTTCTGCAAAAAAAATAGAAATCTCCTATTATTGTCTGCATTACGGACAAGGTTAGTACTGTTCTATTAGGGGCCAGCTGTTCCGTTCCGCAAAATACGGAATGCACGCGGACGTCATCAATATTTTATGCGGATATGTTTTTTGCGGACCGCAAAATACATACGGTCGTGTGCATGAGCCCTTAATGTATGACATAAAATAATCTTTCCGAGTGCATCTTTCAGAATAGAAGTGGTTAAAATCCAGTCGTATATGTGGATTATCCTTTACTCTCCAGATGATCTATTCTAAATGTTTACTGCGGAGCACCTGGCGACTTCCAGGTGTCAGTTACACACCTTACACCCCCACACCCCCTGGGGCCATTGGTAATGGGGGTTGGGATGTGACACACAGCATTTAGGTGACAGGTGCTTCGCCCATAATCCACCTGTCACACATAAACTGTCCTATTGTGAAGGTTCACTTATCACTAGGCAGCATAGTGCTCTTTAAATGGTACCGGTTCCGTGCTAAACATAGAAGCTCCAGGTCCGGGAAGTCATTGAAGGGAGATTGTAAAGATTAAAAGGGATTATGACTTATTTATTTTACACTTACGTCAGCACATGGAAACTTTTACTAGTAAGCTTCATTGTATTTAATGTGTGCTCCTTACCGTTTTCCATTTGCTATGAATTGGGAGACTGAGTTATTCATTAAGACACAAAGGGATAATGGGGGACAGAGCAACAGGACTGTTGTCTGATCCTACGTGCTGTAAACGTAGCTACAGTATAGGCACTTCTACCATATAAATGCATGTTACCCAGCATACAGAGCTGTGCTGTGCCGGGGTGCTGTGGCCTGTTTAACCATTTCAGGACCAGGCGAGTTTCCTTTTTTTTTTATTTTTTTCATTTTTATTTTTTACTCCCAGCCTTCCCAAAGCCATAACCTTTTTATTTTTCCATTCACATAGCCGTATGAGTGATTGTTTTTTGCAGGGCAGATTCTACTTTCTATTGCCACCATTTACGGTTGCATACAATGTAGTAGGAAGCAGGAAAACAATTTCATATAGGGTGGATTTAGGATTTATAAAAAAAATACCCACAATTCCAACACAGTTTTATGGGTTTTGCTTTTACAGCGTTTCCTATGCGGTTTCCTATGTCCTGTTATTTTTCTTCTCTGGGTGAGTATGATACTACTCAGATGCCATGGTTAAATGTGACCACAACATCTGCGCACGCTCCCAGCCATGCACTGGCTCCCCCTGGTGAGGATCTGGTGAGCCCGTCGATGCAGTGTGCGACAGCCTCTGTACTTAGGAGTGGTACAGGGCTGCCGCACATTAGTTCCTATAGAGAGCCTGCCTGCGGCAGGGCTCTATAGGAACAACTTGTAATCCCCATAGACTCCAATGCTAATGCATTGGAGTCTATGAGAAAAGCAATCTAATGATTACTTGTAGAGATGAGCAAACGTGCTCGTAACGAGCACTGTACCGCTCGGCTCCCCTGCGCTCGCATGGGCGCAGGCAGCCGCTTCCGTCGGACGGAAGTGGCTGCCTGCGCCCGTGCGAGCGCAGGGGAGCCGAGCTGTACAGTGCTCGTTACGAGCACATTCGCTCATCTCTAATTACTTGCTATAATTCCCCTGGGGAACTTTTAAAAAGTGTAAGGAATAAACATACATTTTTTTTTTAAATATAAAAAAAATATAAAAATTCACCTCCTTTTCCCAAAATTAAAAAAAAATATATAAATAATTAAAAAAATTAACATCATGGATATTGCCATGTGCAAAAACGCCCATACGGCAATTGGCAAAATGGAAAAAAAAGTCCAAATGGCACATTTGCGGGTTTTTTTTGTTTTTTTTTGTTGCTTCGCCCCCACAAAAAACTGAATAAAAAGTGATCAACAAGTCATACACACCCCAGAATGGTATCAATGTAAAGTACAGATCGTCCCGCAAAAAAGTAAACCCTTGCACATCTCCATACACCTAATAATAAAAAAGTTATGGGGTCAGAATATGGCAATGCACTAGAAACGGTATAAAAAAAACCAAAACATAAAACTGTGGTCGCTTCCCACCACATTGTATACAACCGTATCCATCTCTCTGATCTCTCATTACCATTACCTTCAGCTTCCTATAAGGGCTCATGCACACAACAGTATGTATTTTGTGGTCTGCAAAAAACGGATCTGCAAAAATACGGATGATGTCCTTGTGCATTCAGTATTTTGTGGGACGGAACAGCTATCCCCTAATAGAACAGTGCTATCCTTGTCCATAATGTTGACAATAATAGGACATCTTCTATTTTTTGGCGGAAAAGAAATACAGACATACAGAAATGGAATGCACACTGAGTAACTTCCGTTTTTTTTGTGTGGACCCATTGAAATTAATGGTTCTGCATAAGGTCCGCAAAAAAAAAAAGGAATGGACACGGAAAGAAAATATGTTTGTGTGCATGAGCCCTAAGAGAGGAAACATTCCTGGAGTCTGGGACGGCGAGTAACACTAGACACTAGGTAGGAGGTACTACTTAGGCTAGTTTCACACTAGCGTTTATATATTCCGGTATTGAGCTCCGTCATAGGGGCTCAATACCGGAATAAAACGCTTCAGTTTTGTCCCCATTCATTGTCAATGGGGACAAAACTGAACTGAAGACAACGGAATGCTCCTGAAAGCATTCCGTTCAGTCTTCAGACCGGAGAGCAAACCGCAACATGCTGCGGTTTGCTCTCTGGTCCAGGCATCCGCACCTAAACGGATCCGTAATGACCCCCAATGCAAGTCAATGGGGACGGATCCGTTTGGTGTGGACACACTTGTAAACGGATCCGTCCTCCATTGACTTTCAATAGAGGTTATTCCGGATCTGTTTAAAAGCTAATACAACCGGATCCGGAATTACGGATCCACAAGGTTGTATTACTCAGTACGGATCCGGCGGGTCCCTTCACCCGCCGGATCCGTACTAACGCTAGTGTGAAAGTAGCCTTAGCCATACTAGACCAGAAGAGATGCTGACAATAACCACTTACTGTCCTAGACCACCAGGAATTATAAAGTTTACCCCACATTAGACCATTTAATTGGTATTAATACCTTTCACACCGTAGACCACCATTATTTTTACATGAACCCCCTTCACTGCCTTAACCACCTGGATGTGTACATTGAACATTAAACCACAATGATTTTGGCCTTGACCCTTTCCATACCTCCCAATATTGTAAATGAACAAAGAGGGGCACTAGGCCATGCCTCTACCTCTGCCCAAAACATAACTATACACCTAATCCCACCCAGTCCCCTTACTGCCCTATATAGTAATTATTCCCCAGTTATGTGCCTCCATCAATATGCCCAGCTGTGCCTCCAGTAATATGCCCAGCTGAGCCCCCAGTAATATGCTATGCCCAGCTGTGCCTCCAGTAATATGCCCAGCTGAGCCCCCAGTAATATGCCCAGTTATGTGCCCCCAGTAATATGCCCAGCTGAGCCCCCAGTAAAATGCCCTGTTATGTGCCCCCAGTAATGTGCCCAGCTGAACCCCCAGTAATATGCCGCTATGTGCCCCCAGTAATATGCCCTGTTATGTGCCCCCAGTAATATGCCCAGCTGAGCCCCCAGTAATATGCCCTGTTATGTGCCCTCCAGTAATATGACCAGCTGTGCCCCCCAGGAATAAGCTCAGTTATGTGCCCCCAGTAATATGCCCAGCTGTGCCCCCAGTAATATCATACCTCCCAACTTTGGAAATGGAGAAAGAGGGACAAATTGTATATTTTCAGCACTAGGCCGCACCCCTAACTCCGCCCAAAACATAACTATACACCTAATCCCACCCAGTCCCCTTACTGCCCCACAAAGTAATTATTCCCCAGTTATGTGCCTCATTAATATGCTTAGTTATGTGCCCCCAGTAATATGCCCAGTTATGTGCCCCCAGTAATATGCCCCTTTATGTGCCCCCAGTAATATGCCCAGTTATGTGCCTCCAGTAATATGCCCAGTTATGTGCCCCCAGTAATATGCCCAGTTATGTGCCCCCAGTAATATGCCCTGTTATGTGCCCCAGTAATATGTTCCCCAAGTAATATGCCTAGTTATGTGCCCCCAGTAATATGCCCAGTTATGTGCCCCCAGTAATATGCCCTGTTATGTGCCCCCAGTAATATGCCCTGATATGTGCCCCCCAGTAGTATAACCAGCTGTGCCCCCAGTAATATGCCAAGCTGTGTCCCCAGTAATATGCCCAGATGTGCCCCCCCTATAATATACCCACATTGTGCCCCCCTGTAATATGCCCACATTGTGCCCCCCTGTAATATGCCCACATTGTTCCACTCACAGAAAGTTAAAAAAATAAACACCACATACTTACCTTCTTCCTAACAGCAGCAGGACATAGGCTGCTCTGGTCTGTGGAGGGGGCGGAGCCAAGGCTGACTGCCAGCCGGACTCGCCCCTCGCCTAGACCAGAGGTATGGAGAGCCTGCAGGGGGGACGGGAGGGATGATGGAGAAGCAGCCAGCCGATGCCAGCTGTCTGCTTCTTCATAATACACGCAACTGTCTCTGCGTCCTATGGACGCAGGGACAGCTGCCAGAAACCGGGACATACCTCCCCGGTACCGGGACAGCGGGGCAGCCACTGCAATATGGGACTGTCCCACTGGATCTGGGACGGTTGGGAGGTATGCCTTTCCCTTACCAAGACTCCAGTGACATTACATAGAAAAAAAGGCTTCACGTGAAGCCACTCCCTCAAGTCACACTCCCTTTTAATTCAGCCAAAATTTTGAGGTGAAAAAATTGGCAACCCTACTTCAAGTTCAGTAATAAAGTAAAACTTTGTTGTCCACAGAAACCTTCCCAGTCCACATTTAATTTTCCAGCCTAGTTTTGAAAATTCAATTTAATTCCATTTGCTATGGATAAGGCTAGGTTCACATCACCATTTAGCTTTCAGTTCTTCTGTTCCGTTAGTCCTAATCCTCCTGAAGGAAGGACTTTTTCACCCAAGGGAAGGACTTTAATGTGTGTATTCCCAGATCCGTGGTGACACCATGAAAGCTTGCCCTATTTTTGTCCATAATTATGGATCCTTCATGCACCTTATAGTCAATGGGTCCGTGAAAACCACAGACACACCATGAATGCCATCTATGTTTTATCTGTAGTTTCCACGTTTGGTTGGAGATGCTCTAGAAAGTAATTTTCAGCCTAGCAGAGTACATCAAACATGAAGGCCACATGGACCAAACATGGATTCCTCATGGACATCTTCATGGATAACTCACTGACTTGTCAGGCATGCCATCACGGACACAGACATGTGAAAGAGGCATATCTCTCTGACTACATAAAATACCGGCAGAAGCTCGCTATTATTTAATTGCCTTTCACACAAGTAAGCAATATGGCAATCCAACTCATAAAGTATTAACAAATTTGAGAGAGGGATAATATTTTCCCTGCAGAAATACGCGCATCCATATGTTTTACTGAGCATTTCTAGAAAATAAATCCCACACATAAACAGGGTTTTAGAACTTCGATAGTGGGCAACTGATGGAAATGCATATGTTTCTGCAGTTGTGGCAGATAGAAAGACATCACATTTGATTCTTTAAATCTGCAAAAACAATTAAGGTTGACTAACTGGCGTCTTCAAAATACATTGCCACAGACACAGCAAGACTGCAAATGCAGGGAGGTCGACATATTATAACCTGGAAGTTAGGACTCAAGCACACAGCCGTATTACAGTTCTCTGCAAGTTTGAATCAAATCTGCAACACCATTTGTGAAAATGACATATTTATGTAATGATACACATAAAAAATCTTGAAGTATTACAGTTTTTAAATTGGTCATTAAAGCAGCCATAAGATGTTGACATTTTTAGTTTGGCTGTGTAGACTTGGGCAGAGTCAGCAGAGGACGAGGGATTAATTGACAAAATTGTTGAGGCTGAGATAAGGAAGAATAGTAACATTATGAACTAATTTCAGGGAGAGAGCTATAAGACTAGCTTTAAAAATGCGCTAAAGCTATCCTCTGCCGGACCAAAATGCCAGACTTCACGTATCTGATCTAGTCGAATACCAACGCTTATATCCAAGATCCCATTGACTATAATGGGATCCGGTGGCGATCCAGCTAGGTTCCAGCATGAAACTCGGGTTACAGTCGGACAAAGACAGGTGCACACAAACCCAACCAAATCTCCACCAGATCCCATTATAGTCAATGGGGGTGTGGCAGTGAATGACAGCATGCAGCTAAGCCAGATATGGTGAACTCCGACGGGCTATTACTTTGTCAGATAGCTTTAGTGCAGGTGTGAAACTAGCCTAAGCCATGTCATCCACGAGCTTGTATTAGCTTGTGGTTCTTTTCACATCCCTTATACCTTTAAAATTTGACACCAGAAAAAGTTCCTGATGTATCGGTTAAATGTATGCTGCCCTGTGTGCTAAATAGAGGCATTTGTAACCCATAGACTGTTTTGACATCAGGTTTACAGTGTATAGCAAGGTATTTTAGTGGTTTCTTCTCCTTGAGTCCATTGTTATGTAGTTGGTTAGTGGTGCTGATACCTGGCTGTGTTCCAGAAGTATGAAGTAACTGTACATGTGTACTGCTGCACACTGAAGATCTTAAGGTGGTGCTAGGAGGGGCCAGGAAACTAGAGACCATCTAGCTATGTAACAAAGAGCTCAGCTCCAGTGAAGACAATATCAGGGTAATATGTATCTTGCTACCATCTCTTTGTATGATATGAGTGTCGGCTGGGTGCCATTTTGGGCATTGGTCGATGGGAGCTTGCTCATTTATTCACAGCTTTTGGTGACTGTTACTTACTTTACTCTGTATGTTATCTTACTCATAGTTTAGTAAACTTTTATGCACGTAATCTCAGAATTCACGATAAAACATACAGGATGCGTCTGGATGGAATAATGGAGTTTGCTGGGCTATTCTTTCGACTGACCAAAAGGACATCCGTCCTGTGAAGGGAGCCTATGGTAAACATAAGCTGCAAATGCAATTTAAAAAGACGCGTAAAGGGAATGTGCCATCAGAAAATGACCTTTTGGATTATATATTTTAATTTTCCATGTCACTGTCTACAGTTTAAAAAGAGTGTGGGTTATCGATCATTCAGAACGCCAGAAAATATACTTTGTTTGGTATGCAAATGAGGTCCAAAGTGCCCAGTGGAGCATCACCAACGGTCCAAGTATCCCAAGCTTGCCCAAGCCTTCCTCTCCCTAGAGTCCAATCTGTCCCTTCAGTGGTGTACATAAAGAAGTAAGGGCCCCATAGCAAGGATCAAACCAGGCTCCCTACACAGGACAGAAGGGTTTCTGCCTAAACCCTTTTCAATGACCCTTCGGTCATTTTTCCACTGCCTCATTTGCTAAAAGTTGTTCCTTTAGAGGGTAGAGTCCTGACCAAGTTTTCACCCCCAGTAGAAGAGGAGATGATCCCAACTAAGACTGGGCCCCCTCTTGCCCTGGGCCCCATAGCAGTCGCATGGTCTACCACTATGGTAGTTACGCCCCTGTGTCCCTTCCCCATAGCCAATACCACCTCTTCACTTATTCCCAGGTACTCCCCTTGTACATTGCAGTCTGCCCCCTCTTCTGAAACATCATATACTTCTTTTGAACTCTGCCTGCATTGTTAGGGATTACCTTGGTGAAATTTCATGCAAGTGCACCGCCTGGGCAAAGACTTTCCTGCATGGACTCACTGCAGGTGGTGTCCATGCACCGAGCCCTGTGATGCGAGTCCAAAGGCCACAGCAGGGAAATCCCACGAGATTTCATCAAAGCAAACCCTAACAACGTTGGCAGAGTTCAAAAGAAATATGTGATGTTGCAGAGGAGGGGGTGAACTGGAATGTGCAAGAGGAGATACTGGGAACAATTTAAGGGGTGGTCTTGGACTCTGGGCAGAGGCTTGGGTTCTTGAAGGAGGAAGTCCAGTCTTGGCCTCCTTGAACATTTGGTGATGCCCTGCTGTTCACTTTGGCTACCAAACAAAATTCATTTTCTGACGTTCTGAAAAATAGATAGACAAAGGTATAGTTTTAATCATTTTACCAGCTTTTTGGTGGTGAGACAATTCCTTTTCTGTTAAAGATTGCTTTTAGGAGCAAGAAATATATTACGATGAAAAAACCCCCATTATGTTTGTGTTTTTTGTTGACTGTTCTTGTAAGCACCAACCGTTGCAAGATGTCGTTTATAACTGAGCTTGCTCGAGCAGAGATCTAAACACGCAGAGTGCTCTCAGTGGGAGTAGACGGAGCCGAGGTTTAGCGTGGATTTATTTTTTGTATTATAAGCAACTTCCGTGTGACTGTACATGCTGGGGGTAAATTCTGCGCCTCCGTTCTGCTCTTGTGTACTGTGAAGCTTCACTGCCTCCTCAGATTTCTATGCAGGTTTGATACCTCTGTGTGCTAATTAGAGGCGCACCCCGCTCACATGTAAATGATTTATCTGGGATCCAATTGTGAGATGGACAAATCTTCACATTCCTGGTAAATAATAGCGCTTGTTTCATTCAGGATTATACAACTGTTATTATGTATGAGGTGCTTTACTATTCTGATAATTGGACCATAATGTAGCGAAAGGGGTTTTCTAAGTGTTTTATACTAATGACCTATCCTCAGAATAGGTCATCAGTATCTGATTGGTTGAGGGTCTGACACCTGTCACCCCATCAATCAGCCATTTGAAGAGGCTGTGGCCTCCTCGCAGCTTTGGATGGCGCTGTGCTTGGTATCACAGCTCAGCCCCATTCACTTGGATGGAACTGAGCTGTGCCTAGGCCACGTAACCGATGAATGCAACGTCCCTGGCCTAGGAAGAGGCCGTTGTACTCACAAGAGCATTGTGGCCTCTTCAAACAGCTGGTCGGTGTGGGTGTCGGGAGTTGGACAGCTCCAGAGGCGGACTGGCCAAAGAGCCTACAGAGAAACTTCCCTGTAAGCCGATGCCCAGAGGGATTACCTGAGTCCTCCTCACGGCCTCCAGCCTGGTAAGTAATGATCTGACTCTCCCCTCTTGACTCCTGATTTCAACTGTATTACTATAGTTAGTCAACTGGAGTAAGAGGACAGAATGTGGCAGCGGGCACTGGCCACCACAGAGTGGCAGCTTTTGGGGAGGTATTTTGTGATGTTGGAGCATTATTGTGTGATACACAGTGGTACTTGGCTCTGCAGGGGTGGTATAAAGTGCAGCAATATGTTACTGCTGGCCCCTCCTACTTGTGTTGCCCCCCCTCTGTCAATTTTTCCCCAACTACAAAATGGGGCCACTTTTATTTTTTTTAATTTTTTTTCCAGGGCCACTTTAAGTTCCCAGACTGTCCCTCCTTGTACTTCTATGGGAGTTACAAGAATAGCAGAGTAAGTGTGTATGCTGAGTGCCGAAGGTTGCTGATCCCTGGTCTAGAGTTAGCTGAGGAAGACAGGAGAGTTACATGTGCTCACTCCTTGGAGATACTAGTCCTGAGAATCACTATCAGTACAGCATCACTACAGTAAGCAAGCCATCTGTACCCTGCAGTACCCCAGAGAGAGAAAACTAGAAAGTCCAGAAGTTGGATGGATAAGCACTGGAGTCAGTTAGTAAGGTATTTGATGTTTAAAGGAGTATTCCGACTGTTATAAGCTATCCCCTATCCACAGGATAGAGGATGACTATTAGATCGGTTGGGGCACTTCCACTGGGACCCCAACCGATAACGAGAATAGGGAACCCCATACCCTCTGCAGTCCCCTGAAAAGAACGGAGAAACCGGTTGCACATGCGTATAGCCACTCCATTAATTTTTATGGGAGTTCCAGAGACAGCCGAGTACAACGCTCCGCTATATCCGTAATTCCCATACAAATTAAGGAGCATCAGGGCGCATTTCAGGGGATCTGCAGGGGTTATGAGGCACCCGCTCTTGTCATTGGGGAGGGTTTCAGTGGTAGGACCCCCACTGATCTAATAGTTATCCCTTACCCTGTGGATGGGGGATAACTTCTAATAATCAGAATGCCCCTTTAAGACTTTACTGCAGTGAGAAGGACATTGCTGATACACCATTCCACACTTTGACACAGTCCTGGCCAGCCATATCTTAATCCTGTACTCCTCAGCCGGGAATTACAGGCAAATATTACAAGAACCTTATTGCCACCCTTAGATTCTGCAGAGAGAGAGAGAGGCTATGGAAAGTGGGGAGGAGTATTACAACCCCTATCATTGTTCATATTGATACATTTTTATTGGGGAAGATTTGCACTGTGAATTGTTTGGAACTGTATTTGATACTGCTGAATGTACTACAACTCCCATTCTACACTTCGGTAAAGAGAGACTTGTCCATTTCTCTACAACTCGCCTGGTTACTGACCCAGCACCATTTGCCGGACATTGCAACTTCATCTCCTGCCTTCCACCCATGCAACACTCATAACAGCATGGACACCCCAACTTCCATCAGGCAGGAGCCCCAACATCAGGGTGTGCCCCGAAGGAAGAAAGGGTGCACCCTCCTGTCACTGCCCAGTCCTAGGAAGCATCAGTGTGAGGAATGCCACTGTGAATAATTATTGCATGGATGGATGATAGATAGATAGATAGATAGATAGATAGATAGATAGATAGATAGATAAAAAAATGGAGTGCTGCCTCATTTTTTGTTTGATAGATAGATATGAGATAGATAGATAGATAGATAGATAGATATGATAAATAGATAGATAGATAGATAGATAGATAGATAGATAGATATGAGATAGATATATAGATGGATAGATAGATAAACAATGGTTCTCTAAGATCTTAACGTGATAACATGATGGAAGAAATCAACGCCTTCTTCTCATGGGACCCCATGCTGACTCAGAGACAATCCCCACAAAGGGGCCATGACTATTTCAACTTTGCAAAAACGAGGTCACACTTACGGTAAGTATTTTAAATATCAGAGGAGCAGGAAGAACCCGGTGTACTATAAAGCTTATATAAAAAGGACACCGTTGGGGGATGGCTACAGGCTCAGTCAGCCCAATCGCACCTTCTCCGCCGTGTCTTCAAATTAATTACTGAATCTAAATTTAGAAGGATTTGGAAGGTATTTCCACACCGGAGCGGTACAGATTGGTCCTGCAAAAAGGGACAGAACTGAATGCTGCAGAGATTACAAAATGAAGCCATTTGTTATCAGGCACAGCGCCGGTTCCTCCTACTCTGTGGGGATTTTCTAAACACCGAATGGAAGTACTGAGTGAAAGCCGCCCGAGTCCCAGCACGGTTGTAAATCCTAATGAGCCTGACATGTTAACTACCGGATGAATATTGATAATAAACTCCTTTATTGATACTGAGTTGATGATAAATATTCAGTGAGCAACTCTGAGGCATCCGGAGCAATAGGAACACAAAGAACATTTATTAGGACATACAGTGGGGAAAAAAAGTATTTAGTCAGCCACCAATTGTGTAAGTTCTCCCACTTAAAAAGATGAGAGAGGCCTGTAATTGACATCATAGGTAGACCTCAACTATGAGAGACAAAATGAGAAAACAAATCCAGAAAATTACATTGTCTGATTTTTAAAGAATTTATTTGCAAATTATGGTGGAAAATAAGTATTTGGTCAATAACAATAGTTCATCTCAATGCTTTGTTATTAGTGTTGAGCGAATATGTTCGGCCGAATACACTATTCGACTAAGCATGGCGGTGCTCGGGACCACGCGGTATTCGGCCGAATACTGTGTGTGCTCGAGCGCCATGCTCGAGTCACCTCCCTGCATGCTAATTAGCCAATTAGCGTGCGGGGAGGGATGGCATTCAGTGTAATGCCAGTAGCCATCTTAGCTACTGGCATTACACTGATTGGGTGGTCAGGTCACATGTTACCGGGTGCTATAAAGCACCCGGTGACATGTGACCCGGCCAGTGTTAGACAGGGAGAGCTGCTGCATGCAGGTACAGACAGTGTAGGGAGATAATCACGCTAGGCAGGGATAGAAATCGCTAACCAAAGACCCAAAAGCCCTTTTAACGGCTATTATATCTGTCACAAACCTATATTTTTTTATTTTAAAGGACTTTAAAGGTGGTAAAAATAGCGCTAGGTGGCCTGCCATTAACGCCACATGCGCTGCTGCAGCAAGGAGGGACATACATGTAGGGAGAGAAGCACGCTAGGCAGGTATAGAAATCGTTTAAAAAAGACCCAAAAGCCCTTTTAAGGGCTATTATATCTGGCACAAAGCAATATTTTATTATTTTTGGGGTGTTTAAAGGTGGTGAAAATAGCACTAGGTGGCCTGCCATTAATGCCACATGTGCTGCTGCTGCATGCTGTGGGATACTCTCTGTATACTATATACCTGACATATTTTGCTATAATTTCTGCTGTTAAGCCTGCAGTACTGCTTTTGCGTCTTGCTGTATAACATTTGTGCAAGGAGGGACTTGTGTAGGGATAGAATTTCTATAGGCAGGGTTAGTATCATTGTTCAAAAGACACAAAAGTCCATTGTTAAATCCTTCTGCGTTTTTTTTTTTTGGTGGCAAAAAGAACCCAAGTGTGCCCTGTCAGTAACACTAGGTGCACAGCGTATTACAACCGTTCAAAAGTCTATGTAGCTGACATCCGTTGTTACATTTAATACTGATAATTTAGGCTGCAGTTCCTCATTTGCGTCTGCAGTTTAATTTGCCCAAGGAGGGAATTAAACTATAGGGATAGGATTTGGGTAGGTAAAGAACCAAAGACCAAAGTCCACTGTGAAATAAGTCTGCTTTTTGCAAAAAAAAAAAATTCAGCAGAATGTCACATCAACAATAAAATTTTTTGGACGGTCAGCTCGGCATCAGCGTGTCACACTTAAATTTTTGGGACGGTCAGCTTGGCATCAGCGTGTCACACTTAAATTTGGGACAGTTTGATAAAGTGCAGTGACAGCAGCATGGGGTCCTATTCCATTATCTACAGATGAAGTGTTCAGGCGACCCGGCCTGCTTTGAACACTCCAATTTTTTAAAAGTTAGCGCTTCGGGAACCCGGGACACTCAGTCAACAGCATCGGGGAGGCGCAGATAGGCAGGGGCTCGGACAGGCGGTAGCTCACCTCGCGGCGGACCGCCAGCTCCACCCCAAGAGCCAAATCCCAGCTTTTTAACTGCAGCAACTTTAATATACGCTATTGGAGCTGGAATTACCGCGGCGGCTGGCACCAGACTTGCCCTCCAATAGATCCTCGTTAAAGGATTTTACGTGTACTCATTCCAATTACAGGGCCTCGAAAGAGTCCTGTATTGTTATTTTTGTCACTACCTCCGCGAGTCGGGAGTGGGTAATTTGCGCGCCTGCTGCCTTCCTTGGATGTGGTAGCCATTTCTCAGGCTCCCTCTCCGGGGGCCCTTGAAGAAGGCGATCTCATACTGGGGGCCACAAAAGCGCACTGGTGGGCATTAATAATAGTAAGGGGCACTGATGGAGTATTAATCATACTGGGGGCCACTAAAGCGCACTGGGGGGCATTAATAATACTAAGGAGCACTGATGGAGTATTAATCATACTGGGGGCCACCATCTTGCCCCATGTATCCTCCTTTTTGAAAACCAAATTATGGCCACCCTATTCACTACAGATTTCAATGGTTAGGTCTAGCCTGGCTTTACGTCTTGATGTAGAGTACAGCCCGTCAGTTATCGCAGTCCTTGTACTGTTTAGTTGATTATGGATTTCCTTTGGATTATGGAGAATGATTTATTTTCAAATGCACAACATTGGACTCGTATCTGGGAGCTGAAGATACATGCATCATATCCATTTGCTAATTGGCTGTATACCAGCCTCGCATGCCCCTTGGCTGTTGTGCGTCCCAGGAGTGGTCACGGGAAATCAATTCCTGGGTTTGATTTACAAATGAGCCACTTGGATGGGCAGATTGCAAGTATCTTTAACCCTTAAAGCAAACTGAATCCACTGGAGATACCAATGGGGAAGGTCATCTTGATAAATTTTTAATCAAGCAGGAAGTATTTGTGGTCTCAGAGCAGTTCATGAGAACAGTTACAGGCATTTAAATAGCTCACATTCCCCCCCCCCCTGAAATGGCTGGAATCGCTCATTTGTGAGTAAAAACGAGCATTACATAGAAGTCAGTCATCTGTAAATTGACAGAGGTCATCTGAATGGTAGAAGGAATTGACAAATGACATGAAATTATATTTCACAGGGAAGCCTCTCCTTTATACAGTAATTTCCAGATATACTTTATTACAAAATTTCTTTTTTTTTCAGATGCTCCTCTACCCCAAATCTATTATAAGAAATTCTGATTACGTCTTCATAGGACGGATTAGAAGCAGCTTGGGTTTCATGGTGATAATGTTCATTCGTAGATGTTATTTGCGTGATCATTTTATTTTTTATTTACATAGAGCAATTGTCCATAAATGTGATCAGATTGCAGTGATAATGACCTCATCTAAGCAGCTTTTAGTTATGGCTTCATGGCAAATTTAGCAGAAAATTGAGCTTGCATGTGTCATCCAAAGTGCCCCTATTAATAATACTAAAATCCATAGAGCCCCCCATTAATAGCTTTCCTCTTGGATATGTTCCATTCACATTGACTTTCTGCCTCTTATTGATACATAGGAATATACAAAATGAGACTACTCCATACTGTGCAGGAACGTCGTCGACAACACAAGCAATGGCAACTGTAGGTAATGTATTTGAGGGGGAAGTTCCTAGCAGGGTAGGTAATACCTATGTAGTACCCCAGAGGGAGCACTACCATTTTACACCTAGCTACTTTATCTAATTGCTAGAAAAGAATGTGAGTAAGTCCTCTGATACTGTGCCTTAATAATATTGTTTTGCAAATGTTATTACATATAATGTGCCTGGTTGTCAAGCAAGTGGCAGTGTATCTGGCAGAGAGTACCTTTAGATAGAATAGAACTTACCATTCCAAGCGGGCAAGTCCTGTTTCCTACTAAGGGAGTGGTTGCAGGAAGTTGTAGTGGAGTCCAGAGTGGAGAGGTTGAGCTGAGAATTTGGGCAGGAGAATGAAGTAGAATGGTGTGGTGAGGGAAAGTTTTCCCCTCACTGCTGCAGGAGCTTTGGGAAAGTAGCTTAGAGAGCAGCCCTCTCCTGATATATAAAATGGCAAAACAGAGCCAAAACCCTTACATAGCAAAACAGGTCACAGGATATCTCACTCTCATAAGAAACTGAACCAGATTAGTATAGCAGCAGAGAGAGAAAGCAAAGTATTTAAGCTTACCTGCCAGTTTACCCTTAGCTTGCTGGAGCCAAGAGAAAGATCAAGTATTATTTAGATGACACAAGTTGATTCCAAGTTTTTTCAAATAAAACTGTTAAACTTCACCAAGTCTGGACTCTACTTACTCGACCAACTACAACTCCATTGTTGCTACGAAGCCTAACCCTGGGGAGCAACAGTATCCAGGTAGGAGCACTGTGACACAAACTATTTGGGCCATAACATACCACTTGGCATTCCTAAACACTGGGTTAAAATGATACAAGGATATGGAAACACTGCAAGAACAAGAAAGACCAAAGGCATCAACCCTGCTCTGAACTGCCAAAGCAGCTTTCTACAGATGGATGCCTGCTATGTCTAAAGCCCTAATGTCCCTAATCATGTTTCAAGGCTCATTTATGAGTCCAACTTTGACTTACAGAGTAGCTACCTATAGGTGAACTAGAGAGACAGTTTTCTTCCTTCTGGATGAGAGCTAGTTTGCATACGCTTTTCCCATTCAGCATTTTCTGTAAGACTGCATGCACCAGATGCATCTCCTCAATGAGATCCAGTATCACCAGAGCGAAGCTTGGACAGAAGTCATTCAGCTGTGCTTTAACCTTTTCAAAACATTCACTATACATGTAATGTGGATGTTGTGTCTTTAAAGATGGTGCCTGCTCAGGAGCTGAGTGGGCACCATAGCCACCGGATACCTGCTGTTTTACACAGCAGACATTCTGTGGGAAAGTCCATTATTGGTAACAACTCCAATCAGGGACTTTTAGCACCTTCAGATACCACAGTCAATTGCAACTGTTGCATCTGAGTGGTCATGTACTGGAAATGCTGTGAACAAGACTACAGCAGCCTAAAGGCTCTGAGGCTTGCAATAGTAAAGGTCCTGTCAAACCTTGCTTGTGGTAGGGCTTAATAGGAACGTACTAATTCCCATAGACTGCAATAGTCAGCCATTGTAGTCTTCGGTAGAAGTGATCAGACAATCACATGTTAAAGTCCTATAGGGGGACTAAAAATAAATAAGTTTTTAAAAATATATAAAAAAATTTAAAAAAAAATTAAATCACCCCTTTCCCAATTTTACAAATAGAAACATATAATAAGAAGCAAATCATTGTTATCTTTGCGTCTGAAAATGCCCATACCATTAAATAAAAAAAAAAGTATTTATCCAGTGTGGTGAAAAAAATCAAAATGGCGACATAGAAAATGCCACAGAACTCCATCTTCTCGGATTTGGATGTGTCACAGAGGCCATGAACAGTGCTTGACTACAGTTTTGTCCGAGGAACCAGGATTACGCTGCTGAGAGGAGTCAGAAACTGTTGAAATGAACAACTACCCCTTTCGGCCAAGAAACATGAATGTACAGTATGTGTCCAGCATTGCAGGAGTCAACCTGTGACAGACCATGTGCTGCAACATGTCACACTTATTCACAAAATGAGACTTCCTTTCCAGATTAAATGAGCTGGACATGTTGAAAGGCTGTAACTAATGTGTGTGTAAGTGATCCTGGATGGGAGGGAGGTGGCAGGAGTTTAGGGATCCTTTCTCTATCTCTATTTACTTTGCCATGGCTAATTACACAGGAGGATTAACGCGGGTCATTATCCCATGACAAAACATCACAAATTCTCTGACACATGTTACACCCATACATCTCCTTGCTGCACGACTTCAGCCAGTCGCCTGCTCTATCATCTATGCATGGCATGCTCTTGAGAGATTTCTTTAAGTGATGTTTTATTCTTGGGTATATTTTAGGTTTAAAAAAGTCTTTGGGGAAGATTGATTAGAACTGGTGTAATCGATAACTGGCTTAGTTGCCCATAACAACCAATTCGATTCCACTAAGCCAGTTTCATAAATCTCCCCCATTGTGTAAAATTGTGTAAAAGGGAGGAAAAAGAAAACGAAAAAAAAAAAAACAGCCTTTTAAAAAAAAGCTAAACATTTTTTAGCTACAAACCTTCATGCAGGACTGACCTGTAGTTAAAAGGGTTCACCTGATTTAAAGGGACCATCCAGTTCAAGAAAAACATTCATATTAACTGGGAAATGAACAGAACACTTATCTGGTGCCAGGGGCGGACTGGGAACCTAAATTGGCCCAGGAAAAAAAAACTAAAAGTGGCCCCATGTTGTTGACGCATCCAAACTGACAGAAGCCAGAGCAACACAAGTGGGTAGGGTCAGCAATACCATAGTGCAAAATACCGTCCTATCAGAACCATATACCGCAGTGCAGCACCATATAATTAGAGATGAGCGAATCTATTTGCCGATTCGTAGACTCGTATCGAATCTTGGAAATTTTCAGCTGCGAAGCGAATCCGAATTTCTTTGGATTCACTTGAGGCGGGACAATGACGGTACGTCCACGCAAGAGCGGGAAAGTGAAGATACGCCCCCCTCTGAACTGGAAAAAAACAGCCTGGCCCACCGGGATCTAACTATTTTGCACGTATAGAGAGTGAAGACTCCTCCCTCAGTGCTCCACCCTCCTCTGAAGTCTGAACCAGTCCAGACCTCAGAGCAAGAGGCAAGCATCATGGCTAAAAAACAGCTGCGTCCAAACTGAAACGAGATGTATTTTGGAGACAACTTACCTGAACCACTACCCGCTCAAGACATCAGGGTGTCACGAGTCTGCCAGAGAAACCCTTCTTCAGTGCCTGTGTGTTCCTCAACACCTGCTGAGGTTGCTGTTGCTGCGACTGGTGAGGCGGCTGGAGCGTCTGCTTTGGCTTGTGAGGCTGGAGCATCTGCTTTGGCTCCTGTGGCTGGAACGTCTGCTTTGGCTCATGCGGCTGGAACGTCTGCTTTGGCTCCTGCGGCTGGAATGTCTGCTTTGGCTCATGCGGTGGAGGCGGCTGGAGCGTCCACTTCGCTGCCCAGGAGGAGATCCACCCCTTCCATACACCAGTACCCAATTGTTCCACCATCTGTGATGGTCCATGCACAGACCCTCTGGGACTATAAAACCGCAGTGGAGGACTGGGTCATACAGGTACTCGACCACCCTAGGCCAGGAGATCCTTCATTGGAACGGAGAAAGGGAACTGTGATTTTGTTTTCCATTGGTAGAGGGTCTGGCTTCCTGCAGGATGATGCGGATGGAAAAGTGTATTTTGTGGGCCGCAGGTCAGTTAAACGGCCGTACCTGCCACAACATCGGCATTGCCTGTACGTGGGGGATCAGGTGGAGTACACCCCCATGGCGTCCCTGAAAGGCCCATTTGCGACCGGGGTTACCCTCCTTTCAAAGCCTCTGGTGCCTACAATGGAACCAGAAGTGTGGCCGGATGAACCACCAGGTCCAGGACGCTTGCGCTGCCTGCAGGAGTGCCCAGATGGTGTCCTCCGGTTCAGGGAAAAGCCGCAGCCTCAGCCGGTGCCTCTGATTCCTGGACTGCCAGCACCACCACCACAGTCCTTACAGCTGGGTCTGCTGACCACGTTATCGTTCACCTTCCAATCCACGGTGGTCCACCAATACCAGCTGCCGTGGAAGATGAAGCCAGCAGCAGCCTGGGAAGCTGGGGCTTCTTTCCTGGATGCAACCTTTCTGGAACCGCTGCAGCCGGAAGTCCTTACCCCTGCTGTCCCGGCAGGAGCATCTGGAAAAGCGAAAATGGCTGCACCGTGCGTCACCACCACCTGGACCCGGTCAAGTCCAACTTCAGGAAGAAGAGGGCACTGGAGTTCCACCACCGCAGCGACCATGGCCTACAAGAGGCAGGAGCGTCCTCTGATGAGCTTCAGCAGCAGCTTGAGCGAGGAGGACTTCAGGTCCCTCATATGAGGAACCCAACTACTGGCTGAGTGAAGGACACCTCTGGAGGATCTATGGGAGCCACACCATGGACTGCACCTGACCGGTGAGATGCTAGTTGGCAGTTGTTTTTGTTTAGTTTGTGTTGCCCTCGTTTGACTTTCACCCAGATGGACATGGCTGTCAGGACTCCCCCCATTCTGCAGAAATTTTCCTGTTGCATCGAAGTGCGCCTATTTTCCTTTTTACCTCCGTCTCAGGTTATTTGGGAGCCCCCTTTTACAAAAAGGTCCTCTATTTGCTGCTATTCTCTATTATCAATGTGGATTACACATTACCTGCTTGGATTACTATTTAACCTCACGTGGAATAATTTATAATTGAATTTTGGAACATGTGTTCCAGTTTTATCATGCCATCTATGATCCATAAGGTGAGACTCAAACATATATCTAAGCCTTTTATGCTTGCAAATATGAAATTGATTGCACTAAAATGTTTGCATACTTATGTCTTTGCTGTATTTTAGCTACACGGTTTTTAATGATTCAGCACTTTAGCCCATTGTGTGTATTCTTTTTCTGGTACTGCAGTGTATCCTATTATGCACTTATTGTACGGTGTTTTTAGTAAATGATTCACTTATTGATAGCTAGCAGCAGTGAGCACCTTATTTTTTTAGTTCATATGGACTGCCTCTAAAGATTGTAAGCCATGACCTACCCTCATGCGTATGACGAAAAACTGTCCCAATTTCTGTTCTTCTCATCCAGTTGTCTATGCTTAAGATATGGAGCAGGGGGCTTATGCGATAAGATGCGGGCCTTAGCTGAATTTAGGAAAGCATGTGCGGTTGCTGGCCGGGTATGTGAGTACCTGATTGTCACAGATTTAATTACCTCTGAGAGCTCATTATGTACCTGGTCAGTGGCAGAGAGGAGTGCTTGGGCAGCCCCCTGGCCATCGGCCCATCTGAAAATTTCTCTGTAAGGTCTATGGCCATTCCACCCCTGCCTGGTGCCATCCTTTTCCTCTTTTTAGTTACAGATCGATCAGTTTTTGGGATCCTCTTCTGTCATCTAAGGTGGCAGCAACCCTCCACAGACTGTCAGATCCTTATTGTGTACTGGTAACCCAAGACGCTACCTGCTTGTCCAGCTCTGATCTTGGATTGGCCGGCACTGTTCACATGAGCGGTGCTGGCCAATCCTAGGGCAGCAGGAAGTATCTCGGGCTACAAAATGCACTGCATTCATCCAGTAATTTGAGGAGCTGTGCAGCCATTTTGGATGGCAGGAGAGGAGCCCAGGAACTGACAGATCTGCAGCTAAAAGGAGGTCACCAAGTAAGGCTTCATTCACACAACCGTATTTTGTTTCCGTGTCCGTTCCGTTTTTTTTGCGGACCGTATGCGGAACCATTCATTTCAATGGGTCCGCAAAAAAAACGGAAGGTACTCCATGTGTATTCCGTTTCCGTATGTCCGTATTTCCGTTCCGCAAAAAAGATAGAACATGTCCTATTCTTGTCCGTTTTGCTGACAAGGATAGGCATTGTTATAATGGATCCACAAAAAAAACGGAAACACGGATGCCATACGGAACGTCATCCGTTTTTTTTGCGGACCGCAAAACACATACGGTCGTGTGAATGAAGCCTAAGTGTTCTGTTCGTCCACCAATCATCATCAATATCAGATCAATGTGAGTCCAACATAGAAGTGCATGCTGGGAGTTGTAATTTCAAAAGATCTACCGAAATGTGTAGCAATCAATAAAGGATTTAACCTCACATCTTTGGTCCATGCATCCATTTGGTGTGACCAACATGGTAAACGGATCCGCCCTCCATTGACTTTCAATGAGGTTCAGGACGGATCCGTAACCACAGACAGACAGACAGACATACATACATACACACACATACACACAAACACATACATACTTACATACTCCAGGCAGGCAGGCCGCACATCTTCATGCCCAGGAGGCGCGCCGTTATGACGATTCCCTACAGCGCCCAGCAGAGGGCGCTGTGGGGAATCGTCATAGCTGCGCGCCTCCTGGGCGTGAAGACGTGCGGCCTGCCTGCCTGGAGTATGTAAGTATGTATGTGTTTGTGTGTATGTGTGTGTATGTCTGTATATGGTACTGTGTGACATGTGTGGGGCTGGAACACGGTTCCGGCCCCACACATGTCCCTGTGGCAGTCGGGATCCGGACTGCCGCTAGTGTGAAAGAGGCCTAGGCCATATTCTTATCAGTTTGACAAGAGTTTAGCTATAATACATGTTTATGAAGTCAGGAGATCAGAGATAAGGCTTCACATGAGCCATTAGCTGACAGGACTGAGAAGTGATAGTCTGCATGCAGACTGATTTTTATCTCCTATATCTCAAAAACGGCTGAAAATTTTTAATAAAGACTAATTTGAAAAAAGATTTTTAGCCCAAAATGAGTAAAATGCAACCATAAAACATTGTCCCGAAGGTTTCGATAGACTTTAAGTAAATTTTGTACATCTTCAGTGTAACACATATACTGTAAGTACATAGCAACTAATGACATGTATATATATTAATTCAAATGCAATATCGTCTATTTGCTAAGGACTAATACCCAGGGAGTAAAAATCAAACAGAGGCACATGTGGCAAAGAAGGAGAACCACAAGACATGGGCGTAGGCTCAGGTTCCAATTGTTTAAGGGCTATAAACGAATTGGCCAAGCTGCCAGCCTAGCTCCAAGCTAAAAGACTTGACAAGCAGCTCAAGATGAATAGATTTAATCTGGTTGTAATGTAAATGATTGAAGCCTTTTCTGTAAGATTAAAAACTTTCCAGCATGGGACAGAGGTTACTAATTACTACAATGTAGGAGTTAAATGGCTCTTGTAGGACAACTATAGGGAAGGCAGGGCTCTGGGATCCTACCCTGACTCTAAATACTGCAATCATTGTTTTGTAGGAAGCACTTGTAGATAGAATTTTAATTGTTGTTTGGATAGGTTGTTTTTTCTCCATAAAGGTCATACATTCTGCTAGTGGCCCCATTTTGTAGTTGGGACCAATTGATGGAAGGCAGGGCCAATACAAGTAGGTGACGCCATTAATAGCATATTATACCAACCCAACAGAGCCAAATACCACATTCCATCACAAAATACTGCCAGCAGAACAAAATACATCCCCAAAAACTTCCACTAGCCGGCCCAAGGAAGGACTCAGACAGCCCCTTGGACACCGCCCCACCGGGAAATTTCCCTGTAGGTTGTATGGCCAATTCGCCCCTGAAACAGGGGGATTCCCTGAGACTTCATCTCTGAAAGTGGATCACAGGAACCATTAGGGGAAGGGTGGATCTTCAGGAGCTGTAATTACAGTGAATCTATCACCAGGAAATTCCCGATTAAACTAGGCACAATGTCTTGTAGGGCTAGCTCGGCTGAATGTAACGATACCCTTCACTTAGCATTCCGTTGCTACATTCTGGAGAAAAAGTATTTTTTAATTCAAATGCAAATAAACAGTTAAGTGCACTGAGGGTGGGCCCAAGGCACTTGGTACATCCTTTCTCCACCTGCTTCTTCTTATAGTCCATTCTCTACTTCTTGATTGATATGGTCAGGTCTCTGCATAGTCATCTTCCCTCACCCTGTCAATTTAGAAGAGGGAAGGGCTGGCTGAGAAAGCAGGACGTGCAAGGGTGAACAGATTGGCTTGGGCCTGTACTTGGTGCACTCAACTGCTCATTTGGGTAAGGATTAAAAACAGGTGCATAACTACTCATATAGTAGCCATAGCAGCTGCTACGGGGCCCGCACCAGCAGGGTGCCTGGGCAGCTAGGCTGTGAGTAGCAGAAGCAGGAGGGGGACACATTATTTACTTTCAGGGCCTGGCATGTATACACTACAGTGGCACTGGCATAGTAGACATACTCTGTCCTGTGTCCAGAGCTGCGCACAGGGGGGGCGATGGGAGCACTATTTGATTGGTCACATAGCACTGGAGAGAGATAAGTGGTGGAGGACCTGAGTGATGTCATCATCATGTGATCAGTGCAGGAAGAGAGGGCTCAGCACTGCAGAAGAGAAGTGTGATGTCATCATCATGTGACCAGTGCAGGAAGAGTGAGCTCAACAGTGTAGAGAAGAAGTTGTGAAGGACATGGAGGAGAGTTTAGTGGTTTCTCTTCCTCTATAAGTTGTCAAATACTAGGAGTTGTAGTTCTTTCCTATACTCACTCGCTGTAATATCCTCTGATAGCCAATAACAACAGTCTGGTCATGCTGGGAGTTGTAGTTCTTTCCATTTATAACCCTCTTCCTATAATGTCTACTGATGTCTTATAATAACAGTCTGGTCATGCTGGAACATGCTTGAAGTTGTAATTCTCTCATCTTATTCTCCTCTCCCTATAATATCTACTGATGCCCTATAATAACAGTCTGGTCTTGCAGGGAGTTGTAGTTCTTTCCTGTTATATGCCTCTCCATGTAATGTCACCCGATGCCCCATAATACCAGTCTAGATATGCTGGGAGTTGTAGTTGTCTCCTTATATTCATCTCCTTGTAATGTCCATTGATATTCTATTTTGCCAGTCTGGACATGGTGGAAGTTGTAGTTCTCTCCTCATATCCCTCTCCCTATAATATCCACTGATGCACCAGAATAATTTTGTAGAAATGCTGGCACGAGACCCATCCCTACTGGTTACAGCTGTCACTTCCCTCACAACAAAATGGATGTTGATGTGGGGAGACCCGGGACCTGCAGAGCCGGCGATGGAGCCAAAATCCAGCAGTGAGGATTAGGTAAGTATGATCAGCACCGCAGGTCTGGCCACGAGATGATCCCATGCCATATATGACAGGTGCCTACTGGGGTTAAAGGGAAGTTGCTGGCGGTGAGAAGGGGCCTGATTAAAAATTTGCTATGGGGCCCAGTAATTTCTAGTTACGCCCCAGATAAGAAGTAGTTTTTTCTCCTGAATGAACCAATGGATTACTAACTAAAAAAGTATTCTTACACTAATTTGATCTAGCCTTACAATGCAGTGTGCCTGGTTTAATAGGGAATTTCCTGGTGACTGACTCTCTTTAAATGGAAAGGGATTTCATACAGCAGAATATCACTGATTATTGATATTTGAGAAACAGCGAAACCACATTTTTCTATAACAATGAAAATATCTGAATTTACAACTAGTAGTCACATATAGACAAATAAAAGGATTACTGATAAAAAATTCTAATCCCTTGATCTGCAGAAAAGTTCCCTCTAAGAACTAAGACTGTCAAGCCAAAATAGGGATTACCATCAATTGTACTTAATTTACAGTTAAAAGATGGCAACCTATCAAGAAACCATGTGGCATCTCGGAAATAGTTGAACCAACAAGAACCAACAGAGGATGAAGTTCCATGGAACTTTCCTAGTGATACTGCTACTGCTCGAGGGTCCCAGAGATCACACCCCAGCCAATCAGCTAATGGTGACATAACCTTGAAATGTAACTAATGTCTATATAAAATTGAGTCCAAAATGAATCTTCATCAGCTGTGCCTATCTATTTAGAAAAGTGGTTATATCTTGATTACTGAGATATCATATGTTCTTGCACTTTTAATGGACACAGTGGAACACTTTTCTAGCTTCTACCTTCAGACAGAAGACAGCATTGACCAAAGCTCTGACACTTGAACCTCCAGGCATCAGTAGGACATAAAAGCCAGTTGGTGCTCTAGCAGTGACCCAGTGGTTCACTGCTAAATTTGTCAAATGGTTCAGTGCTAAAGAGTTAATGTTCTAATGCACTATGGTTCACAGCTAAAGTTGTTAAATTGTTGGTTGCTAAATGTTGTCAGAACATTTACAGTGATGTTTCTGTGGTACAAGTGGCTAAAGTGGCTTATCTATGCTTGGGTGACCTTATTTTGTTTTTTAAAAGAGAGGATACTGTGCATCCTCCTGGCATAAAGTTAGAGTGATTCTATTTTTAACAAAATAACTTACAGCTGAAGTCAGCACGGATATGAGTTGTTCACCCTCCTTTTCTTCTCCATTCTGCAGTCAACCCCCACCTCTATAGCTACCTCTTTAACTCTGTAATTCTGTAGCTTCCACCATTACTGTGCCCACTGCCTCCCCAAACATACTGTACTGCTAAAATAAAAGTGCCAAAGGGTGCATCTACAGAACTAGAAAATGATGGGACCCAATTCAGATTTTAGGTATCAAACCCAAGATCAGACCCCAAAATTAATACCGACTCCAGATTAGCCTCAAATGAATGTGGCTCCCTATATCTCCCACCCCTCCAATCCTTTATATCAGACCTCAGATCAGACCTCAAATTGATAGCCGCTATAACCCACCCCTCCATCCCTTAAATCTGACCCCAAAGTCATGGCCCCTATAATCCCCACACTCTATCCTTTAAATCAAACTTCAGATCACACCCCAAAGTAATGGAGTAATGGTCTCCTATAACACCCCCTCCATCAATCAGACCTCAGATTAAACCCCAAAGTAATGCCCCCCCCCCCTTGAGAATCCTGTACATTCCAGGCCATTTAAATAAATCCCTGACGGACATTTTTTTAGGTCCCAAAAAGAGGAAGCCTTCTGAAAAGAGGACATCTGGTCACCTCAATTAGTGATGAGTGAAGTTTACAAAAATTCGATTCGGCACAAGAAATTGCAATTTCAAGCAAGTTAGATAAGGGTTAAATAACCTCAGTACTTCCCACGTGGGCCGCTGACATGCTGGGTGCTCTGTCTTGTGGGAAATATACACAATGCAGTACATGACCGTATTATTCATTGCTTCCTAGAGTGCACACAATGCCAGATGCAGGAAACAAGCATGCGTGCAACTGTAGAGACAGAGCTTAGACTCATTCCTGACAGCAGAGGCCACAACGTCTGACATAATGAGGTTTAAGCGCTGAGGGGTTTCCGCCCCAATAGGCTCTGATCTCCTTGTGTAAATAAAGGTGTATTCCCAAGTCAAGACTCCATTTATAACTTCAACTGCCTTGTCATCTCTAGCAGCTGACATGCACGGAACAGGAGCTAGGGTGTCAGCTTCATGCTTGTATTTTTATATCCGTGAGTAAATTGCACACTGAGGAAATCTCACCCTGGGAAGCATAATAAAAATTTACAGATCTGCTAAGTGCGCCTCGTTGAAATTCTTATGAACAACCACTTTGGGACTTGATGGTAACAGGACAAGCTGACATAGCTTTGCTTATACAAACATTCTACGTACAAACCTGCCAGGTTTGTTTCAACGTGGTCATTAGGTGGCAGTGTTCTATCACGCTGTATTTTTGAGGTCGAATATTACTTTAAAAGGCCCGGTAATATGGAAGCCCCCATAATTGTTACTCATATGATATATTCTCCAGAACTTCACTCCATATCTGTCCCCTGATCTCAAGCATGCAGGCTACGGCAAGTGTCAAGTTTTTAAAGTGTAGACAAAAAGTGTAAGGCAGTTGGAAACCATATCCTTTGCATAAGTGTACAACCACATTGCACGGTCTTGGTCCGTTTGGGTTGCTGCTGGCTGCGGTGGAGAATAGCGCTGTCAATTAGGTTGCAGCTGCCTTTTATTTAACTATTGAAGACCGCATTGTATAGCCAGTCTTCATTGTTAATGGCCGTAGGGCAGTGTTGGACTGGGGTGCCTAGGGCCCACCAGTAAAAATTATTTTGGGGGCCCAACATATGGATACATTCAAATATTACCAGCTCACACAGCAGCAAGATGCTACCAGACGATGAATATGGGGGTCCCTGCAGCAACTTTGAGAAGGTAGGTCCTGGGGAGAAGAGGACACTGGTAGCTTTCCTCTATACCTAGAAGTCATCTCACCTCTGATCATGTCTATAATAAACTGGGGAGTTTCTTTTATAATCTATCAGGTTTTTTTATATGAACATCGACTGGTTGAGGTGCTATACATTGAATATATGTATGTAGCGCAGTAAGTCTACTGTGTTATGTGCCACTTGTGCAGGGGGTGGCAGACTAGGGGCCCACATTGCTCAGGGGCCCACTGGGGGATTCACCTGTACTCCTATGGGCAAGTACAAGCCCAACGTTAGGTATTCAAGGTGCCATGCGTCCATTAACAATGAAGATCAGCTATACAGTTATAATTAAATAAAAGGTGACCATTCACTTTCAAAAGTTGATGGCTGAACTCTTGATCAGTCTACAGTTGCTCATAATGAACCCCCATACACATACATGCTCATTTCACTCAAACATGTGTTTTCACTGGGCAAAAGGAAGCCAACAAGTCTGATGTGTATGGCCATCGTAACAGGTTATTTGTGAATCAACCCATAAGAAACACTGAGGCTGGTATTACACGAGCCGATGAGACAGACGATTGTAGGGAGGGAAGCGTTCATTCTTGACAATCGCCTGCTCGTCAGCGGAGGAGACCACTGCTATTATATTACAGTATGGGGAGGAGTGATCGCTATGCCATCACTCGTCCATTACAGAATCATTATCTGCTGACAGCAGACCGTGATTAGACACCACGATCTGCCGCCGGCCCTGCTTAAAAATTGTGATTGCCCGATGAACAAGCTCGTTCATAGGGTGTTCATCGGCACTACAGGAAGATGATTGCTAATGAGCGTTCCTACAAACGCTTGTTAGTGATGATGTGCCCGCTATTACTAGGTCTAATACAGACATAAGGGTCCTAGTGGTAAATGTGGATTCACACAGGACAATTCTGCAGCCGATTGTTGGGAAGGAAGCGTTCCTTCCCAACAGTCGGCTGATCGCTCAGTGAAGGAGCCCTCTGTATTTACAAACTTTGATCTCCTTCACAGTATGAGGATGAGGGCACACTATTGCGATCCTTCGTCCTCATACAGAATCATGGCTTCTGAGCAGCAGATGCTGTTTAGACCACACAATCTGCTGTCCAGAAGCTATGATCGGAACTGCCTGCATGAACGAAAGGATCACCCAATGAATGAGCGTTTCGCATGGGCAGATTGTCAGGAACAACCCTTCGCAGGAACGGTCGTTCTCGATAATCTGGACGATTATTGGCCAGTGTAAATGCACCTTAAATCTCCAAACCCACCTCCAAATGGGTTTATCTTCTGCTGGACCTTTGGTTTTACAGGGAGCCTACTGCTGACCCAGTTCAAGTGCTACACAATTGCAGTTCTGAGCCACGATGGACTCTTGTATTGAATGCTATTCTTATGCATTTACTAAAGAGCCAAATCATTATGAGTAGTGGTTATAAAGAGACCGCAATGGAAATCCACAGGTCACATTATAGATTTTATAAAACCTTCTTATGGCACCTACAAAACCTTAAAAATGACAGATTAGCTTTAAGTCCTTCCTTAAGTAAATCCTAATCACCTTAGAATCCTTTTACTATAGTTGTCCTCTGCTGGGAATGTTCCCGGTGGCCCTCCCTTTCTGCAGACTGGTAGTAACTTCCTCATATTTCACCTACAGTATGTCTTCAGCCTCATTGCTTCTCTGTAATATCATCTCCTTACTACTTAACCCAGGAGCATTGTGCAATATATGTTCAAATATGTGGCTTCTTTTTAACTCCATTTCCTTCTCACAACATTCACCTTTGAATACTTAGAGTTGTTTCCTGGAACATAAGAAAACTCAGCACAAAAAAAAACATATTTCTTATCGAGTCATCTGAACCTCATTGTCAATGACAACTCCAAGTTGTTCTAAATATTGGTGAGTTTTTATCTCAGTTGGTTCCTGAGCCAAGATATGAAGCTTGCACGCAACTGTCCAGACAGCAATGTCTACAGATGAACAGCACAGAGGAGTAACGAGAAGTGATAGGTCTCCATAGAAGTTAGGAAGAAACCCCCTATATTGTTGAAAGAACACAAATATGAGATTCGTTAAAACATGGCTGCCTTCCTACAGAAATGTTGCTACTGTTAGGCTTGATTTAGAAGTCCATATTTTTCATTTGCATGCTATCTACGTGCACAATGGACTGCACACAGCACACAGTCCCACAGAAGTCAACCATGTAACTCTCACCTCTATTTTTTCCACATGCATCAAGGGTCTATGTGGATAAACTCAGGCCATGCACTACTTTGGTCCATGTCTCACAGCACGTGGATCTTGAGACTGCAGTGACCCAGTGGATCACTGCCTTCCTTTAAAGATCTGCCCTTGACAGACTTTTTATCTTCACTCGAATGTGGGCTAGTTGAGTTTTCCTTTTGTGACAGGGCGCACCATATTGTGTTGAGGGCAGAATTGGGGGGGGGGGG